>CM055273.1:97735026-97829648 GCA_029237695.1 Conchocele bisecta | reverse complement strand
GAAACAGCGCCAGGCGTGGGTATCCGTGAGCCTCTACTCGATTGTTCTAGTTTCGGAACAATTAAAGCAACAATAAAAAAGGTAGAACTATGACTCTACTGTATAAAATTGTTACAAATGTTGTAAGCCCACTTTTGTCAGTCGGGGACCTATATTCTATGACCAGGGTATCTGCTTATAAAACTTTTTGATCACATTCTCCGCATTCATGTGGGTGGATGATCGGGTGAACGCGACGGCGTAAATGAACGACAGGGGTTCCTCCTTATACGAATCGCGATTTGCCTGGTTTGGCTCTTTTGTTGAATTGGGTTATTGCCCATTACAAAAGTAGTAAGATTATTACTGATCCTACTGCTTTTGGGAGGGGACCAAGTTATTCTGTTGCATCATCCGATCAGAATCATTCTGCTTTCAGGGGTGGGTGGCAGGTGGGAGCACGCGATGGGTAATTTAACGATCGGGGTTCATCATTACCGGAATCCCGACTGGAGACCTGGTTTGGCCCTCACATACGTCTTTGGCATGTTGTATGTGACAGTTGAATCTGGTTATACCCCTTATGTGAGTATTACGATATTCGTAATCCTATTTTAGGGGAAGGGGCCAAGTGACTTGGTGTGGTATGGACCTGGCACCAGGTCGGGTTATTCTAATTTCATGGCTGAATATATTTGTTCTCGATGTAAATATTCCGTTCTGATTTTCGGATTTTCTCCCCAATGCAGCAGGTTAAAATGGGATCGAACCTGTATGCCCGGCCTTACATGACCTTAGCTGTTGATAGGCCGTTAAACACTAATAAACAAACAAACAAACAAACTGATTTCAGGGCTGAATATATAGTGTTTGTCTCGCCCGCGAAGCGGAAAGCGAGACATAGGTTTTGCTTTTCCGGAGTCGGCGGCGTCGGTGTCCGTGTCGACGTCATCATTCAATGTTAAGTTTTCGTGTTACGGTCATTACTTCAACACCTTATCAGCTACAGTCATCAAACTTTATACATACCTTTACTATGATATGTAAATTAACATAGGACTATTAAAAAAAATTCCAGGCTCCAGGGTCAAGGTCAAACTCTATTTCTTTCTATGCTACAAACTGAACATTAATACATGAAGACCCGTTTTCTCGTGCGCTCTGTACACCTTACCTGTAGAGAGAACAATAGCCTTCTCCAGTTGAACACTTCTGCATGTGCAAATTTCCAGCTTGACCACTAAATGTCCAGCTAAATTATTGCAGGTAATTTATACAGGTAAATTATTATACCTGGGTATTACATTTCCGTAAACTGTGTTGACAATATTGTGGCAATATGTGGACCTGTGCAGATATGATATGTAGATAAATATAGGACTATTATACAAATTCTGGGCTCCAGTAGCGAGCATTATTTTTTTGTTAATTTTGAAACTTTTTTTTTTTAAACATTTTTTCCATTTTTAGCCAGGTTTTTTAGCCACATATCACTATCCAACATGTTACCTTTTTCAACTTGAACGATTTTTTCCGCGCAGTCAATGTTAACTTTTCGCGTTTACAATGTTAAGTTTTCGTGTTTAAGTCCATTTCTTTGGTACTGTACCACCTAGGACCACCAAACATTCACAACTTCATAACCAAGGGGTGCCCACCACATATAACTATCCAACATGTGACCATTTTTTTTACCTTCACCTATTATTTCTACTTAATTGACTTTCAACGTTAACTTTTTAACGTACGTCTGGTTAAAGTTTTTTGGTTAAAGTTTTTTGTTATACTATATCTCTGCAACTGCTTTGCCCATTACCTTGAAACTTTACATGGGTGTGTATCATCATCCATATTTTCATTCTACCCCCCAACCGTGCGGCCCCTGTGCCCAATGTCAAGGTCAAATTACTTTGATTTTTTTGTGTACTATATCTCTGCAACTGCTTCACCCATTACCTTGATACTTCACATGGGTGTTTATCATCATTGTCGCGCCTGCTTGCGGAAAGCGCGATATAGTCGGCATTTTGGCATACGTCCGTCCGTCCGTCCGTCTGTCCTTACGTGTGTCTAGTTAAAGTTTTTCCATCTACTATATCTCTTTTTTTAGTGTCCATGCCTCGCCCCAAGGCGCGACATGCAGGCCACGGCCATCTAGTCTACAAAAAGTGGGTATAATTATGTTATCCAAGTGTCTATGCTTGGAAAAAACCTGGCCTTCGTGGCTTTGCCTCGTTTCTTGTTTTTTTTTTCAAATTCTTTTTCCATTTTTAGCTAGGTTTTTTTTAGCCAGGTTTTTTTTTAAAAAATCCAGGCTATTGGATTGGCGAAAGCCGGGCGGGCGGGCTGGCGGGCGGGCGGCAGACGGCGGGCGGCGTCCACAATCAATGTTAAGTTTTCGTGTTTGAGTCCATTTCTTTGTTACTGTACCACCTAGGACCACCAAACTTTCACAGCTTCATAATCAAGGGGTGCCCACCTCATATCACTATCCAACATGTTACCTTTTTTTTAACTTTACCCATTTTTTCCGCGCAGTCGACTTAGCCATTTTCAATGTTAAGTTTTCGCGTTTACAATGTTAAGTTTTCGTGTTTAAGTCCATTTCTTTGGTACTGTACCACCTAGGACCACCAAACTTTCACAGCTGCATAACCAATGGGTGCCTACCACATACAACTATCCAACATGTGACCATTTTTTTACCTTCACCTATTATTTCTACGTAATTGACTTAGCCATTTTCAACGTTAACTTTTTAACGTACGTCTGGTTAAATTTTTTGTTAAAAGGTTAAAAAGTTTTTCGTTATACTATATCTCTGCAACTGCTTCGCCCTTTACCTTGAAACTTCACATGGGTGTTTATCATCATCCATATGTTCATTCTACCCCCCAACCGTGCGGCCCCTGTGCCCAATGTCAAGGTCAAATTACTTTGAATTTTTTGTTAAAGTTTTTTCGTGTACTATATCTCTGCAACTGCTTCACCCATTACCTTGATACTTCACATGGGTGTTTATCATCATTGTCGCGCCCGCTTGCGGTAAGCGTGATATCGTCGGCATTTTGGCATACGTCCGTCCGTCCGTCCGTCCGACCATACGTCCGTGTGTCCGGTTAAAGTTTTTTGGTTAAAGTTTTTCCATCTACTATATCTATTTTTTTAGTGTTCGTGCCTCGCCCCAAGGCGCGACATGCAGGCCACGGCCATCTAGTCTACAAAAAGTGGGTATAATTATGTTATCCAAGTGTCTATGCTTGGAAAAAACCTGGCCTTCGTGGCTTTGCCTCGTTTCTTGTTGTCTAGTAGCATAAGGTCGTAAGTGCTATATACCGACTATTATCATCTACTAAAACAATTATTGACTAGTGAGCCATAGAATATAATCTGATATTCTATGGCTCACTAGTCAATAATTGTATAATATGTTCGGGCCAGTGAAAATTGCTTACTGGCCCAGGCTCGAGGTCAAGGCGGCGGGACAAGGCAGACATTTGATTCCGCGGTATTCTTGTTTTTATTGTAAATATTCTGTTCTTATTTTGGGATTTCCCCCCATTTGTACAGGTAATATATGGGATTTAGTACAAACCCAATTAACCCATTGACCCGGCCTTAAATGACCATAGCTGTTGATAGACCATTAAACCCCAACAAACAAATCTTCACATTCATGCTTCAAATCAGGCAGTTTGTTTGGCCGAGGCCGACAGCTCAGCCTCAACCAAACAAACTTCTTGATTTTTAACACGAGTCTCAGTGAGACGGTTCAAATGAGTGGTCACAACATATAGTTTTGAATAGAAATAATAAAATTAACCCTTAGACCGCTACTCACAACAATTGTTGTCTGCTGTTACTTTTATATCTTGCCTTATTTCTCAATAAAAACAAGCATGTTGTAAATTATTCTAAAGTGCTGTCAAAGCATGTTTTTGATGATAACAATGGAAAATAGAAAATAAACAGCAGACAACAACAAAAATACAATACCGGTCTAAGACTTAACAAAAATCATTTCAGCTGTTCATACCCCCCTATATAGGGTTATTTAGCTTGGCCCGGCCTTACATAACATTGGCTGTTGATAGGCCGTTGTACACAAATAAACAAACAAACATGCCTGAAAGAGGTTCATCTTTGGTCAAAACAAGGGACCTTACTCTGCTATAACTAAGTTGGGTGTTGGTGTCCTTTATATTTCCATGTATTGGTATATTTATAGACCGTTTGCCACTCCTTGTCAAATATAGGGTAGATCTTATACGGTGTGTATATCTCGGTCATGTAAAATTCACCTGGTATAAATCTGGACGTATATGCATTCTGTAGGCAAATGGGGGTTTTCGAGGACACTTGTTAAAATAAATACATGTAAGTACAGACTAACTATTACATGTTATGATGGTGATTATGTAACATAATGTATTAAGTCCTGCTAATGCTATTTTGGTTTATGCTCTAAATATGTATTTTCACCAGTTGGTTTTAACCTTTCAACACTAAGGTAACAGCCCTGGGCCTTCATAGCAGAGGTTACTAACAGTGTAGATCCAGATGAGCCGGCTCGTAACAACCGTCTCAACAGGATCTGCACTTTTTTGCAAATAACTTACATCTATTTTAGAAAACAAAATTATAAAGTGCCGATTGAATGGATCGGAAAATTAATATATCTCCGTCCATTACAGTTATTTAGGGTTGAAAGGGTTAGACATTGTGATGTCCAGAGCTCCAGATAAGCTTTGTGTCTAAAGCATACAAAACCTCCTGATTTCAAAATTTGATTTTCTTCATTAGTTAATAATTTTCTTCATTAGTTAATAGGGAACACATGATAAAAAAACAATATAACAAATGTAAACATTCACTTATTTGAGTTGCAAAAAGCAGCTCAACTAAGTGAATTTTCAACTTTCTGACAGTATTTTCACTACGCAATTTGATTTTATGGTGTGCTATTTTGTGCTCCCACTTTTGATAATCAATGTGTACATGGGCGGATTCAGGGGAGGGGGGGGCGGATCCGGCGCCCCCCCCCCCCTAAAATTCGCCGAATAAAGATTTTTTACAAGTTACAAGGCACGTTTCATGCCAAGTGCCATGTATTCCATGCATTTTTCGGTTGTTTTCTTATTGTTTCAAAAGTTAAACGTTTTCAATCAAAAATCATTTCTAAACATACTGTGACAGTGTTTATATTTTTGCTCCAAAATGCGCCAGAACGCAGGAAATGCGATGTAGATTCTGCTCGGACGACTATTTTGCAATACTTGACTATATTATCCAACGAGCATAGCTCGTTCGATAATATAGTCAAGTATAGCAAAATTGTTACGCCCCCCTAACCCGAAATCCTGGATCCGCGCCTGGTGTATTCAGCTAAAATAGTTGTGTAAAATACGCCAATACGCATCTTATCTGGAGATCTGGATGTCAATCAATTGCATCATTTTACTAGATTCAACAATTTTTTTTTATCAACTATTGAAATACTACAGTGGAACCTCTCTAAACTGGACAGCCTGGCGACCAAATTGTGTTTAATTTAGATGGGTTTCACTGTAATTTATTTCATTATCGAGTCTATATACGATTGTAAATGACAAAAGAAATGTTCATAGAGTGCTTAATTACACAGGAACCTCTCTAAAGCGGATAACCTGGGGACCTCCCAGGGTGTCCGGTTTAGGGAGGTTCCACTGTATTAGAAACTGATAAATATGGGAGATAACTTGGTAAGTCCTGGGGACCTCCCAGGGTGTCCGGTTTAGGGAGGTTCCACTTTATTAGAAACTGATAAATATGGGAGATAACTTGGTAAGTCCTGGGGACCTCCCAGGGTGTCCGGTTTAGGGAGGTTCCACTTTATTAGAAACTGATAAATATGGGAGATAACTTTGTAAGGCATTTTCACATTCATGTAAGGAACATTTTGTGAAGTATAATTATTTTTGTCGCGCCCGCTTGTGGACAACGTGATATAATTCCAGCACAAAAATATTTACACAATTCCCTAACATTTGATTGGCCCGTAGCAAGTCTCTGTCCAAAATTTATATCCCAGTAAACAAACTCCCACGCCGAACTACTTTCCATAACCGTGAGGCGCAGTTAAAATAATTCTTAAGAAAACGGAAAATAAACACATTTTCTTGATGAATTTATTTCAAATGCTGGAATTATAAGGAATGAATGGCCTTTTTGTGGAATTTATCGGGGATATAAACTTGGAAAAGTCGCGGGAATACTGGACGAGGCCTTCCGGCCTTCGTCCAGTATTCCCGTGACTTTTCCAAGTTTATACCCCGATAAATTTGACAAAAAGGCCATTCATTCCTATAATAGTCGGCACATTGGTGTACGTGTCATTACGTACGTACGTGTGTACTTGTTTCCAAGTTAAAGTTTTTGGTTAAAGTTGGTTAAAGCCTCGGCGGGCGCAACATGCGGGCGCAACATGCGGGCGCAACATGCGGGGCGCAACATGCGGGCGCAACTTGCGGGCGCAACATGCGGGGTGCAACATGCGGGCGCAACATACGGGCGCAACATGCGGGGCGCAACATGCGGGGCGCAACATGCGGGCGCAACATGTGGGGCGCAACATGCGGGCACAACATGCGGGGAACAACATGCGGGGCACAACATGCGGGCGCAACATGCGGGCCGCAACATGCGGGCGCAACATGTGGGCGCAACATGCGGGGCACAACATGCGGGGCGCAACATGCGGGCCGCGCCCATCTGGTTGTGTCCTGTTCTCTGGTAGAGCCGGGAGGCATATAGTGGTAGCAGGGCTCTAGATAAGGAATTAGTAATTGAGTATTTTCACTCCATCATATCTGAAGCAATTGGGTATTTCAATATTTTAATTGGGTAAAATATAAAATAAAAACACGCTACTGTTTACACATCAACATACGTAATTATTGAATAGTTTGCTTCGAAATGAAAACATGTCTTGGCATTTCATTCGAATTGTCTCCTTGGAGACAATTCTAATGAAATACCAAGATGTGTTTTCATAGAAAATAAGAAAAATATGCTATATTTGTGGTCTGTTTATTGTTTTCTGTAGCATGATAAAGGTATCACAAATTTGTTATTGCTTTTTGATACTCGCTACTTCTGATTTCAATTGGGTTTTTGGCAATTTTAATTGGGTATTTACGCAAATACGCAGCTTATCTGGAGCCCTGGTGGTAGGACAATGTGTGTCCATGTATATGTCTTGTTAAGACCTGCATGGACTGTGACTCGGGGGTAGAATACAGGATTTCAGTACTGAAGGTTGTGAGTTCAAAACCTACCCTAGGGCATGAAAAATACTGTCATCGTATTCCCATCGTATTCCCATCCCACTGGTCTCTTCGGATGAGAATTGAAATGGTGGTCCCGTCCCTATATGACCTTAGCTGTTGCTGGGACGTTAAACCGCATTCATTTCATTTCAATAATCTGCCAGCAGAGCATCTGTGTGCCGGCAGGCCACATTTTATTGTGGAGAAACGATCATACATTATATAATGTCCCACATTAGAAAGCCCATTCTGGGGCCCGTTTCACTAAACTTTGTACGACTAAAATGTTCGCAAAATTATGATAGTCTGTAAATTTCACATTAACAATGTTTTCTTGTAAACAATTATTGGATTTACATTTATTGAGCATAGGCTGCATTTGCAGCCTATGCTCAATAAATGTAAATCCATCAATTGGAATTTACAGACGATCCTAAATTTGCACTTACGAACATTTTAGTCGTACGAAGTTTAGTGAAACGGGCCCCTGGGCGTTAGATTAGTTATGATGTAAATAAAATTAAATTAACAACTATCAATTGCAGAAAAAACCTACGGAGCCCCGCAGGGGACATGGATTTTTTTTATTAATTAATTCCCACAAAATAACAATTTGTTCCCTCAAGTTAACAATTTGTTTCCTCTCCTTAACAATTCGTTCCCACAATATAACAATTTGTTCCATCAAATTAACAATTCGTTCCCACGAAATGACAATTCGTTCCCTCAATTTAACAATTTGTTCCCTCGAATTAACAATTCGTTCCCACGATATATAAAAATTCTCAATCCTCAATTGTTAAATTGAGGGAACAAATTGTTAATTTGTGGGAACGAATTGTTAAATTGAGGGAACAAATTGTTATTTCGTGGGAACAAATTAATAAAAAAAATAATTCTACGTCCCCTGCGGGGCTCCGTAAAAACCTACATTCGCAATGTTGGTTATTTTTATGCCCACCGCGATGATTGAGGGGGCATTTAGTGTTACCCATGTCCGTCCGTCCGTCCGTCCGTCTGTCTCATTGGTCCATCACAAACAAACCTTGTAACTTGTATAACTTTTAAACCATAATAGTAGACTTGCAACTGCTTCTGTATTTGTTTCTAGACCAGATAAGTAGACCATGCAAATGCACTTAATGTGTTCTTATGAACCATAATAGTAGACTTGCAATTTGTCTGTATGTGTCTACCAATGACAATATAGTATACTTGTTTCTATGTCTTGAATGTTTCTTTAGACATCTTGTTTATGTGTCTTATTGACCATAATAGTAGATTGCAATTTGCTCTGTATGTCCTTATGAATTCATTTAATACCCCTTTTACTTGCAATTTGCTCTGTAAGTTGGTCTTTATGAACCATAGTAGACTTGCAATTTGCTCCTTTAATGTGTTCTTAGAAACCATAATAGTATTGACTGCATTTGCCTCTGTTAATTTGTTCCTTATGAACCATAATAGTAAGACTAAGCCATTGCTTCTTGCAATATGTGTACTAATGAACAATAATAGTACCTGCAATTAGCCTCCTGTAGTGTTTCTTCTTTGAACCATAATAGTAGACTTTGCAATTTGTTACTGTATGTGTCTTATGACCATAGTAGACATGCAATTTGCTGTGTGTCTTAGAACCATATATAAGTGCAATTTGCTTCTGTATGTCTTATGAACCATAATAGTAGACTCAATTTGCTCTATTTGTGTCTTATAACCATAATAGTAGACTGCTGTCTGTATGTCTTATGAACCATAATAGTAGACTTGCAATTTGCTCTGTATGTGTCTTATGTAATAGTAGACTTGCAATTTGTCTGTATTTTCTTAATGGACATAAATAAGTAGACTTGCAATTTGCTCTGTATGTGTCTTATGAACCATAATAGTAGACTTGCAATTTGCTCTGTATGTCTTATAACCATAATAGTAGACTTGCAATTTGTCTGTATGTGTCCTTATAACCTAATAGTAGACTTGCAATTTGCTCTGTATGTGTCTTATGAACCATGTAGACTTGCAATTTGTCTGTGTCTTAATGAACCATAATAGTAGACTTGCAATTTGTCTATCTGTCTTTGAATAATAGTACTTGCAATTTGCTCTGTATGTGTCTTATGAACCATAATAGTAGACTTGCAATTTGGTCTGTATGTGTCTTATGAACCATAGTAGACTTGCAATTTGCTCTGTATGGAATAAGAACCATAATAGTAGACTTGCAATTTGCTCTGAATTTGTGTCTCTGAACCATAATAGACTGCAATGCTCTGATGTCTTATGAACCATAATATAGACTTGCAATTTGCTCTGTATGTGTCAATATAATAGAACTTGCAATTTGGTCTGTATGTGAGTTATGAAACCATAATAGTAGACTTGCAATTTGGTCTGTATGTGTCTTATGAACCATAATAGTAGACTTGCAATTTGCTCTGTATGTGTCTTATGAACCATAATAGTAGACTTGCAATTTGCTCTGTATGTGTCTTATGAACCTAATAGTAACTTGCAATTCTGTATGTCTTATAACCATAATAGAAGCTTGCAATTTGCTCTGTATGTCTTAATGAACCATAATACTGCAATTTGTCTGATGTGTTTTGAACCATAATAGTAGACTTGCATGTCTATGTTCTATGAACCTAATTAAGACTTGCAATTTGGTCTGTATGTGTCTTATGAACCTAATATAGACTGCAATTTGCTCTATGTGTCTTATGAACCATAATAGTAGACTTGCAATTTGCTCTGTATGTGTCTTATGAACCATAATAGTAGACTTGCAATTTGCTCTGTATGTGTCTTATGAACCATAATAGTAGACTTGCAATTTGCTCTGTATGTGTCTTATGAACCATAATAGTAGACTTGCAATTTGCTCTGTATGTGTCTTATGAACCATAATAGTAGACTTGCAATTTGGTCTGTATGTGTCTTATGGTGTGTAGATGCGCAATGTTAATTTCCAATTTGTTTTTGACCCCCAGGTCATGGATTATCCCCCCTTTTGAAGTTAGAATTTCACAATTTACCTTGGTAACTTGTAAAACTTTTAAACTTAACTGGAGGTTTGATACTTGGTATGTATATAGCTTTCTTGTGATGTGTAGATGCGGAAACATAATTTCTGTGAATCCACGCTGATCTGGCCCAGTGTGTTTTCAAATGTGCCTCGTTTTCTTTGGCTGCCAGCGGGGGCATTCGTGTGCCGACAGCAATATTTCCAGTTCTTTCTAGTCACTCAGATTGCAAAGCACTGTGATACTTTTACCACCGACATTACGTCACATGATGATATGTAATTTTGACATTGCAACATCATCAAAATTATCAATTACAAATTTCTGTTTTATATGTGCATGAAGTGACTTGAAGAGATGTAGAAAAAATGCTGATATTGAAGGCATTGGCAAACACAGATATATCATAATGTGGAAATTAAAAAAACTGTTGTAATATTTTAGTATTAAAGATTCTTAGACCGCTACTCACAACAATTGTCGTCTGCTGTTGTTTTTATATCTTGCCTTATTTCTCAATGAAAAGCATGGTTTGACAGCACTTCAGAATCATTTCCAATGGAAATGATTCTGAAGTGCAGTCAAAGCATGTTGTAAATTATTCTAAAATGCTGTCAAAGCATGTTTTTGATGATAAAAAAGGGAAATAGAAAATAAACAGCAGACGACAAAAAAATTGAGATAGCGGTCTAAGGGTTAACTGTTTTATAATATAATATAGAAATACTGAATGTCTAAAACAGTTAAAAATATGACTAAACGATATTGTTTTTTTCGTCTTCCACATATGTTTAATTATATATTATACCATCCTATCACTAAGCAGACCGTCTGTGTTTTTTTGGAACTGCTGGTCTCTAGAAACCTGGTTTGATGACAGCACTTTTAGCTAAAGTAGGCGCGAAAAAAACAACAGCAGACGACAAAATTTAATTCAGCATTCATTGTGAGCGTAAATAGCGCTCGTCTGCACATACTGTTGGTTTCCGATAAATTGGCATGGGCACGTGACGTCACGGGGTCAGCGGACTGTGTCTATTTTAGCTTTCTAGGGATGTAGCCGTTTGCAGCCATTTTAGGTGGTCAATCGACGCCCTATCTAGAGCAGTTAGAGCTTGAAAATCTATGCTCCTGGTAGCGTGGGAGATAATTTAACTTACCAACTGGTTGACTGGTGAAACAGGCGATTGAAAACCACAATAAATGCCATATTTGTAAATGTAAAATGTTTCAATAGTTGATTCACTGTGATTGTCCAGTCTTGCGCAAGCATTATTGTCCCCACAGCTCAGACGGTAGAGGGATCGGTAAATGCATTCGACCTGCGTTGCTTTTGTGCGAGTTCGAGCCTCCCACAAATCATATTTTTTTATTTGTAACAGATGCAACGTTTTCTCATTTTTTAAATATTAGAGATTGACACAAGGGTCCTTGTGATGTGTGAACTGTAGCCGATTTCATCAAAATTGCAAAGTATACTTTTCTAGCAAAGTATACTTTGAGGGAGTAATCATTTATTTTTCATGAAATGCATTATTTCAAATAGAACTAACAAATGCATGTATTTCATGATTAAAAGTATGCAGAATTATTATACTGAATTTATTACATTATCACAGCCATAATGGCTGTGATAATGTAATAAATTCAGTATAATAAAAATTAATAAATTTATCCTAAGATTGAAAATTTCTCCCTCAAAGTATACTTTGCTAGAAAAGTATGCTTTGCAATGTTGATGAAATAAGCTACTGGTTTTACTGTTTTCACAGGTCAGGAAGCACATCACGCAGTCAGACCAGGGCTTACGGTGTTCACAATTCATTACTAAATAAATGTTATATATCTATCAAAAAAACGTGAAAGAAGACAATGCACGGGGGGAGACTTCTGGGGGCGTAAATATACACATCCTCGGGGGTACTTGGCCTCCTATTTCCCGCCCCCTAAAAATGTTGGCTGGCTAAACTCACCCACACGTCATATACGTCGTATATGTCCGCCGCGCCCAGATGGGGAAGATATTGATTGCGCCTATACGTTTGGTCCAGACAGACATATGGATATATCTAAGGCGATTCAAAGGGGATCCAGAAGTTCGTGGACATGGTCTATATATAGCTCACAATCAAGTTATTATATACTCAAATAATTTTAATACTTTTAGTGACTTTATATAAAAATGCGGATATTTTGTATGCTATTAAAGAGGGTGTGGTCTGGATATGCGGAGCAGTCACAAAATTGACGTCAAATCAAACGTATTCTTGTGACATCCGCGTTAATATTTATAATTCCCTTAAAGTAAATTGCGCAGAACCTTGACCAACGTTTGTGATGTTCATCCAACGTCATCATTGTATATTATGACCTCATTTGATGTTATTGTGCGAATTTGACAGCGAAAACAGCGATAGCATATAGTGTTTTACTCGAATACAAAAATAGCGTCATCAGAAAGTGAGAAAACGAGGACTATCATTCAATATTGTGTAAACTTTGGGACAACGCCCGTAGAAACAACGCAAATTTTGGAAATGGCATCAAAATGAAAAGGGTGCAGCAATCTCTTGTTTATAAATGACATAAAAGAATTCTCGACTGTAGGATGTGCGTTACGGATGATGCGCGGGGTATAGACCTGTGGACGTCACTGACGAAGAAACGTTACGCTGGTAAATGCTAAACTAGACGAAGGCCGGAGAATAACGTTGCATCAATTAAGTGAACAGCTAAGCTTGTAATATGAAATAGTATATCTGTAGCCGATTTCATCAAAATTGCAAAGTATACTTTTCTAGCAAAGTATACTTTGAGGGAGTAATCATTTATTTTTCCTGAAATGCATTATTTCATATAGAACTAACCACTGCATATATTTCATGATTAAAAGTATGCAGAATTATTATACTGAATTTATTACATTATCACAGCCAAAATGGCTGTGATAATGTAATAAATTCAGTATAATAAAAATTAATAAATTTATCCTAAAATTGAAAACGTCTCCCTCAAAGTATACTTTGCTAGATAAGTATACTTTGCAATGTTGGTGAAATAGGCTACTGGTTATCACATAACACCTCAACATGAGACATTTAAGTGCTCGTTGGGTTCCAAGGATATTGTGTACAGAAAAAAAGGTGTTGCTTGTTCAAGGAACAAAGAACATTTTGCGAAGATGGAAGAAAGATGGACATTCATTTCTTGATTTCATCATTGTAGTGGACAAAATTTGGCTATACCATTATGACCCAGAATCAAAACAGTCCAGTCAGTGGAAGTGTGAGCCATCACCCCCACCAAGTTGGGAGCGGAAATGTTCAAACAACGCCCATATTCATCCGACCTTTCACCTTGTGATGTTGCGTTATTCTCGCGATTGACGAGTGGACTAATGGGCTGACGATTCACAGATATATCAGAGTTACGGACTGAAACTACAAACTTCTTAAACTCTTTCGAACCACAGTGGTATAAAGATCTCCGCAAGTGGGTTGAGTGGCATCAAACATTCATTGCTGTCGGTGAAAACAATTATGTGAATAACGTCAAAGTAGTGTCCACATAACGTAACGTCACAACAAGTGACGTCGTGACCTGCTCCGCTATACTCTGACCACAATTGTTCACGCCAACACAGCAATTATAATTAACCAGATATGTTCACGAAAGTACATATACTCATTATATATAAAGACACATGCCTGCAACATATTTCACAAATACCTCCATGTTCGGTCTGTTAACTGACGTTGTCCACAAACTTCTGGATCAGCCCTCGTATATAACAGGTATATTAAATAATGTTAATAAAATAAAGGTATTAACCACGGCAAATATCTGGGACTATGAAGTGAGGGACAACATTAAATTATAAAAAAATGATAACAGTGGTGGTGTCGAACCCACAACCCTCAACGAAAAAGTAATTTAAAAAAAATATAACTGTAACCACTACGCTACATGCAACAGACAAGAAATATATGTCTTGGTCACAGGTTGGTATAGGTGCGATTATGTATAACGATGCTTGTATGTTCTGAAATTAGATAACTTAATCACAGGTGCATTGCATCGATTAATATTGACTTGTTCATGCATGCATTTCCCATGGAGTGCTTGACATTATTGGTGTGATCAGAGCTCCAGATAAGGTGCGTATTTGCGTAAATACCCAATTAAAATTGCCAAAAACCCAATTGAAATCAGAAGTAGTGAGTATCAAAAAGCAATGAAAAATTTGTGGTATCTTTATCATGTTACAGAAAACAATAAACGGATCACAAATATAGCATATTTTTCCTATTTCCCATAAAAACACATCTTGATACTTCATTAGAATTGTCTCCAAGGAGACAATTCTAATGAAATACCAAGATGTGTTTTCATTTAGAAGCAAACTACTCAATAAGTGCGGTCTGCTGATGTGTAAACAGTGGTGTGATTCTATTTTACACAGTTAAAATTTTCAAATACCCAATTGCTTCAGAAATGATGGAGTGACAATACTCAATTACTAATTCCTTATCTGGAGCCCTGTGTGACACATGTATTATTTGAGTAGTGCCTGTGCTCATTATTTTCTTTTTTAGCAAATACGTCGCAACAATACGTGACAAATTGATTCAGCATATGCCTGAACGGTGTTTGAATATATTTCGGACGAACACTGGTCACATACATGCTACACGCCACGCGATGGGTAATTTAACAATCGGGGTTCATCCTTACCGTAATTTGGACTGGAGACCTGGTTTAGCCCTCACATACGTCTTTGGCATTTTGTATGTGACAGTTGGATCTGGTTATACCCCTTATGAGTATTACGATTATTTGTAATGCTATTTTAGGGGAAGGGGCCAAGTGACTCTGGTGTGGTATGGACCTGGCACCAGGTCAGGTTATTCTAATTTCAGGGCTGAATATACTTTTTCTCAATGTAAATATTCCGTTCTGATTTTGGGATTCCCAATGCAGCAGGTTAAAAACGCGTTTGCCCGGCCTTACATGACCTTAGCTGTTGATAGGCCGTTAAACACCAATAAACAAACACTGTCGCGCTAATGTCAGTTTTGCATTTGTAACACATCTACCTCACCTATTATGGTTCCATATGGAATTTCCCGTGACCTTTGCCCTCGCCACTGTATTGGAACTCAACAGTATGTCACCAATTTGTGTGTTTCCAATAGTACGACAAATTTATACATGCATCAGTAAACTTTCATAATGGTCAGTGTAAGTCCAAAACAGTGCAAACTGCATTTAATGCAGCCCAAAGTGCATACGACTGAATGTTTGTCCCACTCTGCCAGATTTAGGTGTTCTATTTATAGCAGCTTCCTTGCTAGGTAGATGAGCGCAATCTTGCCTTATTTCTCAATAAAAACATGGTTTGACAGCACTTTGGAAATGATTCTGAAGTGCTGTCAAAGCATGTTGTAAATTATTCTAAAGTGCTGTCAAAGCATGTTTTTTAACACAGCATGGCGAGTGTACATGTACTGGTTTTGCAGATAAGTAGAAAATATCAAGTTCAAAGTCAAGTATATACCTACACTCTTAAATAATGACTAACTGCAGAATGTGCACATACCTGTATGTGAAATCAGCAAGAATGACTTGCAATCATTTTGGGCACTTTTCCAATTACCTTGCTGTGCATTAGCGCATAATTTAACAACACAATGGCGGTATGAAAAAACCTGCTTTACGTCTGTAGACCAGCCCAGCCTACACACCCACACCATCTAAACAGGATCCGAGCTATTTGTCACTTGGTCAACAAAACCTCCCTCATGCATCAAATAAATGATATGAGTACCGCAGGCAGATCAGGAAACTACACTGGTGAAAAGACATGTGCTCTAAAACCGGATTCAAATGTGGGTGTACTCATGTGGTGAGGACTTTGTACCGATCAGGTTATTCTAATTTCAGGGCTGAATAATATATGCGTATTTTTTTGTAAACATTTACCCTTACATCGCTATCTTAATTTTTTGTCGTCTGCTGTTTCTTTTCTATTTTCCATTTGTATCATAAAAAACAACAATTATTGCAGGGATTCTGCTGGCGATCACCACTTTCACAATTGGCAATAAAAATAAACAATTGGTGATAAAAAATTACAATTTTCGAGAAAAAAAACAAATCAATTTTTTCCCCATCGGAATCCCTGTTATTGTGTGTAGCGCGGTCTAAGGGTTAAGTTCTGATTTTGGAATTTCTCTGCCCTCAACACCTCACCATAAGAAAAAAATATTATTTTCTGTGGAGTATTAGCAGCCACAGGTTGAAGTAACGGACCGAGGTCTATAAATACATTAACCCTTAGACCGCTACTCACAACAATTTGATGGTCTAGTAACATAAGGTCGTAACTGCTATGCTTTAGCTAGACCATCGAATTGTCATCTGCTGTTGCTTTTATATCTTGCCTTATTTCTCAATAAAAACATGGTTTAACAGCACTTCAGAATCATTTCCAATGGAAATGATTCTAAAGTGCTGTCAAAGCATGTTGTAAATTATTATAAAATGCTGTCAAAGCATGTTGTAAATTATTATAAAATGCTAGTCAAAGCATGTTTTTGATGATAAAACTGGAACATAGAAAATAAACAGCAGACGACAAAAAATTAGGCACAACTGTTCTTTATATCACAGACATCATCTGAGACATATTCTGGCGAAATAAATATCCATTCACCATTACCCCACGTATTGATTGGCTGTATTATACTGTATATGGCTGTATTTTATATCAGACATAAATTTCCACACTGATATCAGGGGCGATAACCATGTTTCCTTAATATGCTAGGGTAAATGGGTTTCCTTGCTCGTATCTGCTTCATATTTCACACACACAATGCTTCAATGGTCCTCTACCGCCCTGTAACAAATCCAAGTTCGTGCCACCCCAGCTAAGCCTTAGGTCGAGGTCACATACTTGCTGCAATCGAAACCTTAATGCTCGGGTAAATGACTTATAATTTCTGTTTCCTGGCTCGGATCTGCTTCACATTTTACATAATCATTGCTCCAATGCTCCTCTACCGCCATGTGACAAATTCACGTTCGTGCCGCCCCTACCATATTCCAAATCTTAACGCTCGAGTAATTGCTCATCATTTCCTTATGTCAGGCCCACATATGTAGGGGGCCCTGGGCCAACGCGGGGCTATTCCGTAAGCCCCGCTAGATTCTAGATTCCAATGGAAATTATTCTAAATTGCTGCCAAACCATGTTTTTGTTGAGAAAACTGGAAATTAAATAAACAGCTGACGACAAAATTGAATTCAGCATTGTAATGGTCAGACCGCTTCTCACAACAATTGTCGTCTGCTGTTGCTTTTATATCTTGCCTTATTTCTCAATAAAATTTAGAAATGATTCTAAAGTGCTGTCAAATCATGTTGTAAATTATTCTAAAGTGCTGTCAAAGCATGTTTTTGATGATAAAAATGGCAAATAGAAAATAAACAGTAGCCGACAAAAAATGAAGATAGCGGTGTAAGGGTTAAAGTTCATTCTAGGCATACGAATACATTGCATTGTTGAAATCACAGATCATGTGATCATGAGGTTAACATCAAATAGTTGCTGAATGTATCGTACATTACTACGCTGAATTAAATGTTGTCGTCTGCTGGAAATGTTTTATTTTCAATATTACTCGATATAAACCTGTTTTGACAGCGCATGAGAATCGTCTCCACTGGAGACGATTCTCATGTGCTGCCAAAACAGGGTTTTTGTTAAGAATTAAGGCAGAAATGAAAAACAGCAGACAACATTTTTCGTCTCCCGCGTAATGAGGGTTAAAGGTGCATGCATACTCAGTAGGCACAAACTGTTCTTATCTCAAGAGACATCATCTGAGACTTTTTTCTGTAAAAAAAGCATTCATTCACCATTTATACCTCACGTATTGATCAGCATTATTATACATTTTATATCAGATGTAACTTTCAACACAGTTATCAGGGGCAATAACCGTGTTTCCTTAAAATGTTAATGGACATTAATATTTATTCTCTGTATTTATTTTTTGTTGTGCAATGATCAAATTTATAATTTGTCCAAAATATTATTTTTTCAGGTGACACCTTTAATTAGTATAAATAATTAAAAAACATTGTGCCTCATTTTCATATGAAAATAGCCTGATACCACCGCGCATCACTATCAGTAAATTTTACTGTAAAATAAATATTACTAATGTTTTTTAATTATTTATACTAATTAAATGGTGAGTGGCAGGTGGGAGTAAGCGATGGGTAATTTAACGATCGGGGTTCATCCTTACCGGAATTCCGACTGGAGACCTGGTTTGCCCCTCACATACGTCTTTGGCATTTTGTATGTGACAGTTGAATCTGGTTATACCCCTTATGTGAGTATTATGATTAATCGTAATTCTATTTTAGGGGAAGGGGCCAAGTGACTTTGGTGTGGTATGGACCTGGCACCAGCTCAGGTTATTCTAATTTCAGGGCTGAATATATCGTTTTTCGATGTAAATATTTCGTTCTGATTTTGGGATTTTCCCCCCAATGCAGCAGGTTAAAACGGGATCGAACCCGTTTGCCCGGCCTTACATGACCTTAGCTGTTGATAGGCCGTTAAACACCAATAAACAAAAACAAACAAACTAATTAAATGCGTCACCTGAAAAAATAATATTTTCGACAGATTAAATAGTATGATCATTGGCATTGCACATCCAAAAACAAACATAGAGAATAAATAGTAATGTCCGTTAACATTTTAAGGAAACACGGTTATCGCCCCTGATATCAGTGTGGGAATTTACATCTGATATAAAATTTATAATAATGCCAATCAATACGTGGGGTAATGGTGAATGAATGTTTATTTTGCCAGAAAATGTCTCAGATGATGTCTCTAATGTAACGATTTTGTGCCTACTGAGTGGACATGCACCTTTAACCCATACACCGCTATCTTAATTTTTTATTGTCTGCTGTTTGTTTTCTATTTTTCAATTTTATCATCAAAAACATGCTTTGACAGCACTTTAGAATAATTTACAACATGCTTTGACAGAATCATTTCCATTGGAAATGATTCTGAAGTGCTGTCAAACCATGTTTTCATTGAGAAATAAGGCAAGATATAAAAGCAACAGCAGACGACAATTGTTGTGTGTAGCGGTCCTATAATATAAACTAATATAACATGCCTATGATATAAACTTGACAATAATTACCATCATGCTTAGTGGAGCTTATCGCCAGTCAGTGTGACCCGGGTACCAGCCAATTTGTAGGTATTTTGTAATGCCTAATATTCTCACGCAAATTTTGAGGCTAGTAATTTCTCACGTTAGTTTAAACAGTATATTATTACATTATAATAGTATATACATGCCAGAGATGGACCAGAGGACAGAAGAGGAAACGTGTCTCTAATATATTTCTCATATTGTGTTAGTTGTGATTTTGTATGTAATGGAACATGGAGTCTAGTGTATACATGCATTACTTATAGGTAAGTACAACTAGATTAACCCTTACACCGCTATCTTATTTTGTTGTTGTCTGCTGTTTATTTTCTATTTTCCATTTTTATCATCAAAAACATGCTTTGACAGCACTTTAGAATAATTTACAACATGCTTTAACAGCACTTCAGAATCATTTCCATTGGAAATGATTCTGAAGTGCTGTCAAACCATGTTTTATTGAGAAATAAGGCAAGATATATAAGCAACAGCAGACGACAATTGTTGTGAGTAGCGGTCTAAGGGTTAACCCTTACGCAATGCCTGGCATGCTTTTCGCATTGCTAAAATTAAAACCCATTGTTCGGCACAGTATAGTCATTACATTATAGTTTTTTGGCTTTGTTATTACTTGAAGTTTTATATACCAAATATAAAAGTAGTAATATTAGTACCAATCATATTACTTTTAGTGAGTGGGGCTAAGTGTCTGGTATGGTGAGGACCTGACACCAGATCAGGTTATTTTAATTTCAGTGCTGAATATATATTTTTGTCTGTAAATATCCAGTTCTGATTTTGGGATTACCCTCTCACATCACAACCGGTGAACTATGGGATTTGACCCCATTAACCTGGTCTAAAATTACCTTAGATCAGGGTCAGATCCAGCATTTGGGGAATGGAGGGAGGAGTTGTCTAGTTGCGAAGGTAACTCTTGCAATCTACTCCGTAGCAAGCTACGGACGGTACGGGAATAATTGCAAGAGTTACCGTTCGCAACTAGGGGGTTGTCCTATTTTTTAGCTCTTCGAAATGCACTTTCCTGTGTTTTACGGCTTTTAAATTCAGACTCCAGCTGGTGGTAAACTGTGATCTATGTAAACTCCGTGGCTAAACGGGAGGGTTGCAACCCCGGAACCCCCCCACCCCTCTCCAGATCTGCACCTGTAGATGTTGGCAGGTCACCACTAAAGAGATTAAATACACTGGTTGCACCGATCATAAGTATGCCTTTAATGTGAAAGTTTATCATAAGTAAATGTTGAGAAGTGAGATAATCGAGGCAGGTCCATTTAATGATATGACCTGTAAAAATCTTTGTTTTTTCATATGTCTGCCTGATGCATTCAAATGGGGATCAAAACATATTCACGCATTGCGATGGTTCGATTTAGAGGTCACAACCACAGGTGGAAGACTCGGATCTATGACACCAAAAAAAATGCCTATTTAAAGACCAAGTGGGTGGGGTAATGGGATTTTTTTAATAGGCATTTTTTTTGGTGTCATAGGTCCGAGTCTTCCACCTGTGGTCACAACATGTACCTTTTGTTGAGCCTATTTGCAGAAAGTGAGACATCGTGGTGCAATGATGCATGTGTGTCTGCAGGCCCGTACGCAGGAATTAATTTAGGGGGGTGCGTTATCGACGGCGCAAAGGGCTAAACATTGTTTTTTTGCACATTCACGGACAGACCTCGGCAGATTAACCATTTCACCCCTAAATAACTGGAATGGATTTTGATATGTTAACCCTTTCCAATCATCACAAAATGATTTTTAGACCAGTCCATTTATGAACATGAGGTGTTTTGGTTCTCAAAATTATGAAAATTACTTGCAAAAAGTGCAGATCCTGATGAGACGGCTCGTCACGAGCCGGCTCATTTGGATCTACACTTTTTACCAATAGCACTATACAGGCCTGTGGGGGTGGGGGGGTTAAGGGGGGTGCGTACGCACCCGTCGCACCCCCTCTGCGTACAGGCCTGCATCGTGGTCGCAATGATGCATGTGTGTCTGTGCATGCATCCATCTGTCTGTCTAAAATATGATTAAAGTTTTTAAATTAGTTATATGAAGTTATATCTCTACGACCATAAATAGGATTGACTTGAAACCACATAGGCTTGTTTATCAGCATCCATATTTTCCTTCTATGGCCCACCCATGCAGCCCGCATTTTCAAGGAGTCAAATTTGTGTTAACATTTTTAAATTCGGGTTTGTAGTGTGATACCTGTTTATACCTGCCCCTAGCTTAGAAAATCTCAGCTCTTTTCATCTGTCTTTTATATAAAAGACAGATGAAATAGTAAAAGCCATCCATAGAGCTGCGATTTTCTAAGCTAACCTGCCCCACCCACTCAGAAGATATTCATAAGTGCATCTGTGACTGGAGAAATGGGGCTTATGGGTTTTGTGACCAGTGTAGATCCAGATCAGACTGTGCATCTGCAGTCTGATCAGGATCTGCACTGTTCACCATTTTATCAATGTAACACCTGGCCTGCTTCTAACAAGCCGGATAGATTGTTCTCCGGCTATAGGAGTTTTGCTATGTGATCTGGATCTGCTCTGTAGCCTATTTCACCAACATTGCAAAGTATACTTATCTAGCAAAGTATACTTTGAGGGAGAAATATTCAATTTAATGATAAATTTATTAATTTTTATTATACTGAATTTATTACATTATCACAGCCATTTTGGCTGTGATACTGTAATAAACAGTATAATAATTCTGTATACTTTTATATAATCATCAAATATATGCAGTGATTAGTTCTATATGAAATAATGCATTTTGGGAAAAATTAATTATTACTCCCTAAAAGTATACTTTGCTAGACAAGTATACTTTGCAATTTTGATGAAATCAGCTACAGGTCACATCAAATTTAATACCGGTAATCCAGAATCACACTGAATGTTCACTAGTTGTTTATTCATATATATATATGATATATAAATATATATCAGCCCTACCCAATGATGATGGCTATTTATAGCCATTACACATAATGACCGACATTAATCTATGTCGGGTATGTTCGTGTACATCAAACACTACCACTTTGAATGTTAGGTTGTCACACTGGACTGATTTAGCTACATGTTTGTCAATGGAAACACTGACACTGATAATTGTTTTGGATACAGCAGGCACGTACGCAGGAATTAATTTAGGGGGGTACGTTATCGACATCGCGAAGGGCTAAACAATGTTTTTGCACATGCACGGACATATCTCGGAAGATTAAAGGTACGTACCCACTCAGTAAGCGCAACATGTTCTTTATAGTAATTAAATAAGTGTATAATTGTGTCCCTATTCCACCAGTTCTAAAAATTACGAGTGCCTGCTATACAGATATAATCATTTATATTAATATTTATTTTACTGATAGTGACTATAGCGGTGGTATCAGGCGATTTTATTTCGAGTTTGGAGAGGTTCCACTCACACTGTGATTCACAGGCATTCGGTATGTTTCAGCTTTTATCGGTATAACTCTATATATATAGAAACAAGGCTTCTAAATTTGGTCAGAATGATGACCTTGAAGTTGTATCATAACAAAATAACATGTTTGAAATTGTAATTTTCTATGCATTCTATGTATTTCTGCAGGATAACGATAAATCTCAAATGATCATATGGACTTGCCACTACAATAATATTGACGTTAGAGCCCTAAATACATTATTTCATTTGTTATGATACAAGGTTGTGTCCGACCTAGGAAGAGCAGCTGTAATTCGATATTCTTTCCATAATCATGTTCGAACTGTGCTATTTTAACAAGATAACAATAATTCTCCGATGAACATGTGCACTTTCTGCCAAAATATTCACATTAGCGTGGGCAGCTGTTTGAGAGCATGTGAAGCTAAATGGGATTCATCCATACACAGCTGTTTGAGAGCATGTGAAGGTAAATGGGATTCATCCATACACAGCTGTTTGAGAGCATGTGAAGGTAAATGGGATTCATCCATACACAGCATGTGAAGGTAAATGGGATTCATCCATACACAGCTGTTTGAGAGCATGTGAAGGTAAATGGGATTCATCCATACACAGCTGTTTGAGAGCATGTGAAGGGTAAATGGGATTCATCCATACACAGCTGTTTGAGAGCATGTGAAGGTAAATGGGATTCATCCATACACAGCTGTTTGAGAGCATGTGAAGGGTAAATGGGATTCATCCATACACCGGGTACATTTTATTTTAGGCTTTCTGTAGCCGATTTCATCAAAATTGCAAAGTATACTTTTCTAGTAAAGTATACTTTGAGGGAGTAATCATTTATTTTTCCTGAAATGCTTTATTTCATATAGAACTAACGACTGCATATATTTGATGATTAAAACTATGCAGAATTATTATACTGAATGTATTACATTGTCACAGCCAAAATGGCTGTGATAATGTAATAAATTCAGTATAATAAAAATTAATAAATTTATCCTAAAATTGAAAATTTCTCCCTCAAAGTATACTTTGCTAGAAAAGTATACTTTGCAATGTTGGTGAAATAGGCTTCTGGTTACTTGAGAATTTTATCCGGTTATACCCATTATAAAAGTAGTAAGATAGTATACCGGTACTAATCATATTAGGGAGTGGGGCTAAGTGACTGGTGTGATGAGGACCTGTAGCCTATTTCATCAACATTGCAAAGTATACTTTAGTAGCAAAGTATACTTTGAGGGAGAAATTTTAAATTTTTTGAAAAATTTATTAATTTTTATTATACTGAATTTATTACATTATCACAGCCATTTAATGGCTGTGATAATGTAATAAATTCAGTATAATAATTCTGCATACTTTTAATCATGAAATATATGCATTTGTTAGTTCTATATGAAATAATGCATTTCAGGAAAAATAAATGATTACTCCCTCAAAGTATACTTTGCTAGTAAAGTATACTTTGCAATGTTGATGAAATAGGCCCCAGGTTCCAGATCAGGTTAACACTTAGACCGCTATCTTAATTTTGTTGTCGTCTGCTGTTTATTTTCTATTTTCCATTTTTATCATCAAAAACGTGCTTTGACAGCACTTTAGAATAACTTATAACATGCTTTGACAGCACTTTTCAATGGAAATGATACTGAAGTGTTGTCAAACCATGTTTTTATTGAGAAATAAGGCAAGATAAAAAGCAACAGCAGACCACAATTGTTGTGTGTAGCGGTCTAAGGGTTAAGGCACTGTGATATTTTGCCTTGAATGTTTATATTTTGATGCTACATGTATTTATATTGTGTATGTGACTATGTCTATAAATCTCATTTAATAGATATTTAATGTTTATAGTATGGTATAGTGCTGTAATACTTATAGGTACAAGGATCGAATTGAGCTAAACTTAAACGAAAGAAAATTATCGAAATCTTGTTTTCAATTAACCCTGTTAACCCGGCTTAAAATTACATTAGCTGTTGGCAGGCTGTTAAACCATAATAATTCCAGCACAAAAATATTTACGCAATTCCCTAACATTTGATTGGCCCGTAGCAAGTCTCTGTCCAAAATTTATATCCCAGCAAACTCCCACGCCAAACTACTTTCCGTAACCGTGAGGCGCAGTTAAAATAATTCTTAAGAAAACGGAAAATAAACATATTTTCTTGATGAATTTATTTCAAATGCTGGAATTATTAGGAATGAATGGCCTTTTTGTGGAATTTATCGGGGATATAAACTTGGAAAATTGGCTGGAATACTAGACGAGGCCTTAAAAAATTACAATTTTCGAGAAAAAAAAACAAAAAAAAAAACAATTATTTTTGGTAAGAATTAAGGCAAAAATGAAAAACAGCAGACGACAATTTCCATCTCCAGCATAGTGAGGGTTATGGCGCTGGGCTAGCACAATGATATGTGCCCAAGTAAGGCCTGAAGTGTATCGGTATTTGGCCTATAATGGTTCATTACACAAAACCAAGGCAGTATGAATAATGCGACCCAGTTGACATACCGTACACATGGTGTGGGTTACAAATAGTATGCAGAAGCGTCGGAACCGAATATTTGGACCAAATTTTTAAAAAAAAATTGCTAGGAGTTTCGGATCGGGACGTGATCGTGATTTGGGTAAACAAACACCCGTGTAATGTATTGAGTATCCTGGTAATATAAGGTTTGATCATGTCCAGCCATGTGCAAACGTTTGCTGTGGCCCTCGGGAACTGTTTGAACCCAAGGCCGCAGGCCACGGGTTCAAACAGTTCCCGAGGGCCACAGCAAACGTTTGCACACGGCTGGACATGATCAAACGTTATTGTTACATTTCCAACAAAAAACTGATGTAATTTGAGCATTATATTCAGTATTTTAAGTACTTTTATAAATTGTCCCATTCACGTAGATAATTTTGGGTATTAATATTCCGGGGCCGCGTCATGAACGTCATGAAGTAGTGACGTCTTGAAGGCACTTCCATTACGCGCGGCCCCGGAATGAGCATTGCCTAAAGCCATGTGCAAACAGCACGTACTATATGTTTGCACATATGTGCAAACAACAGAAACCATGTAACAATGAAATGTTAATCTGATTATGTAATTTCAAATGTAAAATATTGACATTACCGAGCGCGGGAACAGTGCCATTCCTGACAACTGACTGTAATATGTTGCTTGTTTATTGTTTGTGTAATACATGTACATACTAAAACAGATTACACACATGCAAAATGATATAGTGTAAGTATGTTATTGGCATTTGCATTTTGAACACTTCCAAATATGTATAGATGGTGAAACCTCATACAAATCAGACAAACCTTTTTAATAATTGTCATAAAATTACCATTGAATTACCCCTTTTTACCAGTGCTTTTGCTACAAAAATGTGTATGAGATACCTACTAATGTTGTCTCCTGTAATGCAGCAGAATACAGGAAATGCCATCTAGAATTAAAAAAAATCCCCCGGATCCCCCTAGCACTCGCTCGCTTCACTCGGGTCGACTGCCTCCTCCCCAATATTAATTTGCTTCACTCGGGTCGACTGCCTCCTCCCCAATATTAATTTGCTTCACTCGGGTCGACTGCCTCCTCCCCAATATTAATTTGCTTCACTCGGGTCGACTGCCTCCTCCCCAATATTAATTTGCTTCACTCGGGTCGACTGCCTCCTCCCCAATATTAATTTGCTTCCGACGCTGTCAAAACATTTTTTTGGTTACGAATTAATGCAAAAATGAATAACAGCAGACGACAATTCCTGTCTCCCGCTTACTGGCAGATTTCACGAACCTCCGTTAGTCGACTCATCTCGGTTAGTCTGCTAAACTTCAGGCCGTTAGTCGACTAACGGGAAAAACGCATTTCACGAACACCGTTAGTCGACTAAGCAAAGTCTACTTTTCTTAGCCTCCTCGTTAGTCGGCTAAACTTTCGGTTAGTCTACTAAGCAAAATAGCAGACGACGGAATTCCAAGATGGCGGCGCCCACGGTTGTTTTGAACGTGGCTTACAAAATCGTTCGTGAAATGCAAACATGTCAAAACGTTTAGCAGATTATGGTTAGTCGACTAAACTTAGTTTAGTCTGCTAACAGTTTAGTCGACTAACGGAGGTTCGTGAAATAGGCTACTGATTACTGTGCAGTGCCACATTTGGACAGCCCTTGAGCCGTGCCAGATAATGTCACAGGGACTCTGCTTTCTATTGTATTGCGTGGGCTGTTGGTTGGAAGTATGTGAAGGGTAAACTTAATGACGGCTTTCGTCATTACCAGAATCCTGATATCCCTGGTTTGGCCCTCAGGTACATTTTTGGCCTTCTGGTATCTGAGAGTTGAATTTGGTTATACCTGTTATAAAAGTAGTAAGATTAGCACTACTCCTGTTACTTTTAGGTAATAGACTAATAGATGCTGGTGTAGTGAGGACCTGGCACCAGGTCAGGTTAATCTTATTTCAGGGTATGAGAATCTGTCGAAAATATTATTTTTTCAGGTTACACATTTAATTACCGTAGTATAAATAATTAAAAAATATGCCTCATTTGCATTATGAAAATAGCCTTATACCACCGCGAGTCACTATTAGTAAAACAAATATTACTAAATGATTATATCTGTAGAGCGGGCACTTTTAGAACTGGTGGAATATTGACACAATTATACACTTATTTAATTCATATAAAGAACATTTTGTACCTATTGAGTGGGCATGTACCATTAAAATGTTGCATACTTTTTACATCCCACTGGTCTTGTGGATGAGACTCGAAACCGAGGCGCCGTCTCTATATGACTTTAGCTGTTGCTGGGACGTTAATTCAATCACTTTCATATTTTTTATTTCTGAACTTTCTTATTTCTCAATGAAAGTATATATTGTGACCACTCATTTGAACCGTCTCAAAGAGACGGTTCAAATGGTGGTCACAATATATACTTCCAATGAGAAACATAGAAAATATATAAAATGTTTAATCAGTAAAATAGTGTATCCTCACAATTTAGTGGGACAAACTGTTCTACTCTGTCAGTAAATATTGTCGTCTGCTGTTTATTTTCTATTTCCATTTTTATCATGAAAAACATGCTTTAACAGTACTTTAGAATGATTTACAACATGCTTTGGAAATGATTCTGAAGTGCTGTCAAACCATGTTTTTATTGAGAAATAAGGCAAGATATAAAGGCAACAGCAGACAGCGGTCTAAGGGTTAAATAGAGGATTCTCCATTGTACATGTGGAATAGCGTGAATACACGAGTTACCGTCGGCATTGTTTAATGTTTTGGGGGCGTTTGCATCTGTATATGAATTTTTATGGGCGGTGCTTATTTTATAAAGACTGCGGAAGAATGCACGTGGGTGATTAACTCTTTGCATGCTAGCGGTGAAAATATCCGCCAAACGAATTAGGAGTATATGTTTTATGTCTCTCTGTAAATATGTCTTGAAATTTCATTAGAATTGTGTCCTCTGGACACAATTCTAATGAAATTCCAAGACATATTCATGACATTTATAAGAAGAAATAAAAGAAAATATAATGAATTGTTATCTGCTATTTTTTAACTATTTATAGCCCACAAATTTCCCAGCATGCATTATTTCTAAGTGGACAATTACGGGTTTTCTCTCACAGATAATTCCATGCTTTAAATAGCTTTAAATGTAATAAACTTACATTATCCAACTCACAAGGGAGGTAAATCTTGTCTATACTGCAATACCAAGCCGAACACCTGTGGATAATATTGTGTCAAGGCCGCAAACTTATCTACCCATTGTTGTAACTGTGTCTGTCCCGGTTCAATATCATATGATAATGTTGTGATAGCCATGTATTTATAAACACCATAAAATCACTGTGGTTCACCATATTTGTGGATGGGGCTTGTGACATTTGCCACAAGTGTAGATACAGATCAGCTTACCCATAAAGTCACTGTGTGTTCCACAATATTTGTCCCTGTGGCTTAAGAAATGGGGCTTGTGACATTTTGCCACCAGTGTAAATCCAGATCCGCCTGCACATAAAGTCAGTGTGTGTTCCAACATATTTGTCGCTGAGTGACTGAAGAAATGGGGCTTATGACATTTGTCACCAGAGTAGATCCAGATCAGCCTGCGCATCCGCGCAGTCTGATCAGGATCTGCACTGATCGCTATTCAGTCAGTGACAAACAGTATAGATCCTTATGCTGCAGGAGCGTGCTAGAAAGTTAACCCTTAGACCGCTACTCACAACAATTGTCGTCTGCTGTTGCTTTTATATCTTGCCTTATTTCTCAATAAAAACATGGTTTGACAGCATTTCAGAATCATTTCCAATGGAAATTATTCTGAAATGATGTCAAAGCATGTTGTAAATTATTCTAAAGTGAGGTCAAAGCATGTTTTTTATGTTAAAAATGGAAAATAGAAAATAAACAGCAGACAAAAAATAATAATAAGATAGCAGTCTTAGGCTTAAGAATTAGAATGACGATAAATGTCATATTGCCCCATTTCTCCAGTCACATCCATATATGGAATGATTCTAAGTTCTAAGAAAAACAGAAAATAGAAAATAAACAACAGACGACAAATTGAATTCAGCATTGTAAGGGTTAGTCAGTATAAACCTAGCAGATAGTTGTGTGTCGCTTTGATAAATAAACGAGCAAACAAACTACCCACTGTGGTACTTGTGATGGCGTGTGCCGACAACGGTATGCACACATTATCTCGGTATGACCTCAGCGACCCCACACTGGTTGTGATCCAAGGTGTCTGGTGGCAAACAAAAACTTTAAAGTTGGAGTTCCATCGATATAATCATTTATTAATCTTTAATTTACTGATAGAGATAGGTGGCTGTATCATGTTATTTTGATATGCAAATTAGGCACAACATTTTTGTCACGCTGCTTTACAGAAGGAGCAAGTGGGTGGTGGTCTGGAAAATGAGACTGCGTAAATTAACGGTATGGGTTCCTCCTTATAGGAATCACGATTTGCCTGGTTTGGCCCTCAGGTACGTTTTTATCTTTGGCTCTTTAGTTACCTGGGAGTTGAATTGGGTTATATTATTACTGGTCCTACTGCTTTTGTGAGGGGCCAAGTGATTCTGGTGTGGCGAGGACATGGCATCAGATCAGGATTATTCTGATTTCAGGGCTGAATATATAGTTTTGTTATTGTAAATATTCAGTTCTGATTTTGGGATTTTCCCCCCATTTGTACATGTACTTGAAAATGTACATATACAGGTAATATATGGGATTTAGTACTAAACCCATTGACCCGGCCTTAAATGACCTTAGCTGTTGATAGGCCGTTAAACCCCAACAAAGAAACAAACAAAAAACAGAAGGAGTGACTATAGTCACCGCTTTTTTTGTCGTTGTCGTAGTCGTCCGCATCAACAATGTCAAACATTTTGTACATGTTTCCTCATCAGTTTATAACTTAATTAATATTTCTTTACGGATTTCTTCAATATTTGGATGCCCCGTGCAGGCACCGGGGTGGGTTCAACTGATCCTGAGAATAGTGCTGCAGTAGCCATTGCTTGTCATAAAAGGCGACTAAACTGGCTTAACGATTGGGTTCATACTTTCCGGAACCCACTATACCGGATTTGGCCCTCATGTACATTTTTGGCTTTCTTGTATATGAGAGTTGAGTCAGGCTATGCCCCATATATAAAAGTAAGATTAGCGCTAATCCTATTACTTTTAGGGATGGGATAAATGATGCTGGTGTGGTGAGGGCCTGGCACCAGATCAGGTTGTTCTAATTTCAGGACTGAATATATATTTTGATTGTAAATATTGAGTTCTGAAGTTGGGATTTACCCCCTCGGACAGGTGGATACGGGACACGACCCCGTTGACCCGTCTGCGTGTAGACTCCCTGAGGCTTGTACCTCTATGTCAGAAAAGCGGACGTTAAACCCTATTCACTCACTCACTCACTCAATATTTGGACACTTGATACATGTAAGCATATGGAACACACTTAACATTAACATGACCTTGACCTTTTTGACCTTCACATTGTTGTGGAAACATTTCAAAAAGTTTTGTGCAAGGGGGTTTCATAACATTAATATTTCATGATGGATTGCTTCAATATTTGTACACTTGAACACACTCATGCTGCCAGTAACCTTGATCTTTTTTCCTGCCCATGATCATGTTACGGTCAAATTCCTCGGCACGCGTGACACCGGCCGCTTCCGCGGCGGAATTATTGTTTAATGACTTATATCAACTAAACGCATCACCTGAATTGATATTTTTATCAACATAAAATAAAGTACAATCATTGCACATACAAAAATAGAGAGAATAAATAGCTTATTAGGTTAAGAATTTAACCCTTTCACCCCTACATAACTGGAATGGATTATGATATGTTATTTCGCAACCAATCCAATCGTCACAAAATGATTTTCAGACTGATCCATTTATGAAAAGGGGGTGTTTTTGTTCTCAAAAATATGAACATTTCTTGCAAAAAGTGCAGATTCTAATGAGACGGCTTGTCACGAGCCGGCTCATCTGGATCTACACTGTTTGCCAATACCACTATACGGGCCTGTGGTGTTAAAGGGGTTAAGGAAACATGGTTATTGCCCCTAATATCAAGAGTGGCAGTTGACATTTGATATAAAACATTTAATAATGTCAATTAACACATCCGGTAATGGTAAACCAATGATTATTTTGTATGAAAACATGACATATCTAAATTGAGGAACAAAATATGTCTCCTTATATTACAATCTCGGAGGTGGGACAGGTCCAGGTTTCACCCTTAGAATGAAGGAAACATAAATTGTCATCTGCTGTTGTTTTATATTTTGTCTTTTTTATGCCTCACCACGATAGTGGATGGGGGCATTTAGTATTACCCTTGTCCGTCCGTCCCGTGTGTCCGTCCGGGCCAACATCGGGGGTTTAGGAGCTTAGGGTAAGGGTTAGTACCTTTGATCTCTTTGATATTGTCGGTGCCTCGTAAATTTAGGAGCTAACTCTTTGATATTTAGGAGCTAACCCTTTGATCTTTTATATAGCGGGTCCGTCCGTCCGTCCGTACATTTGGTATGTAGCTTCCTTATGATGAGTAGATGCGGAAGGTTTATTTTGATTTTTTATTCGACCCCTGGCTGATGGATTATCTCCCCTTTTTTACTTAGAATTTCCACATTTTGCCTTGTAACTCGTAAAACCGTTAAACCGTACTAGCTACAGACCGGAAACTTGGTATGTAGCTTCTTTATGATGAGTAAATGGGCAAAAGTTATTTGGATTTTTGATTCGACCCCCGGGTCATGGTTTATCTCCCACTTTCGACTTAAAATTTCCAAATTTTGTCATGTAACTCGTAAAGCTTTTCAACCATACGTACTAGCTACAGGCCTGAAACTTGGTATGTAGCTTCCCTATGATGTAGATCCACATAGTTTATTTTGATTTTTGATTCGACCCTGGGTCATGGATTATCTCCCCCTTTTCGACTTAGAATTTCACGATTTTGTAACTTTAAACCGTAATATCTGTAGGCTTGATGCTTGGTATGTAGCTTCTTTATGGTGTGTAGATGCACAAAGTGAATTTCTATTTTTGTTTTAACACTGAGCCATGGATTATCTCCCCATACTGGACTTGGAATTTTGCCTCGTTTACTATCAAAGCGATATGTTCAAGTTCTTCATAAAAACATGGTTTGATAGCACTTTAAAATCATTTCCATTGGATGTGAATCTAAAATGTTGTCAAATCATGTTTTTGATGAGAAAAATTGAAATTATAAAATAAACAGCAGACGACAAATTTTGATTCAGCTGTCTAAGGGTAACGCTATGCACATTATAGATTATAGTGCAGGGCTCCAGATAAGATGCGTATTTGCGTAAATACCCAATTAAAATTGCCAAAAACCCAATTGAAATCAGAAGTATTGAGTATCAAAAAGCAATGACAAATTTGTGGTATCTTTATCGTGCTACAGATAGCAATAAACAGACCACAAATATAGCATATTTTCTTATTTTTCCATGAAAACACATCTTGGTATTTCATTAGAATTGTCTCTAAGGAGACAATTCTAATGAAATACCAAGATGTCTTTTCATTTAGAAGCAAACTATTCAATGAGTGCGGTCTGCTGATGTGTAAACAGTTGTGTGATTCTATTTTACCCAATTAAAATTTTGAAATACCCAATTGCTTCAGAAATGATGGAGTGACAATACTCAATTACTAATTCCTTATCTGGAGTCCTGATAGTAAATTGAGGAACGTTGTCCACTGAGTAGATAGACACGCTATCTAATCTTTTTTTCGTCTGCTGTTTATTTTCCATTTTTATCATCAAAAACATGCTTTGACTGCACTTTAGAATAATTTACAACATGGTTTGACAGCACTTCAGAATCATTTCCTGAAGTGCTGTCAAACTATGTTTTTATTGAGAAATAAGGCAAAATATAAAAGCAACAGCAGATGACAATTGTTGTGTGTAGCTGTCTAAGGGTTAACCCTTTCAACAATACAGGCCTATAATTCCAGCACAAAAATATTTACACAATTCCCTAACATTTGATTGGTCCGTAGTAGCAAGTCTCTGTCCAAAATTTATATCCCAGTAAACTCCCATGCCGAACTACTTTCTGTAACCGTCAGGCGCAGTTAACATAATTCTTAAGAAAACGGAAAATAAACACATTTTCTTGATGAATTTCTTTCAAATGCTGGAATTATAAGGAATGAAGGCCTCTCGTCCCCGATAAATTCAACAAAAATGCCATTAATTCCTTATAATTCCAGCATTTGAAATAAATTCATCAAGAAAATGTGTTTATTTTCCGTTTTCTTAAGAATTATTTTAACTGCGCCTGACGGTTACGGAAAGTAGTTCGGCATGGGAGTTTACTGGGATATAAATTTTGGACAGAGACTTGCTACGGGCCAATCAAATGTTAGGGAATTGTGTAAATATTTTTGTGCTGGAATTATTTGAATGTAAGCACTTTTTCGCCAATAACAAAAAAGTCACCCTCCCCAAACATGTTTATTATGTTTGATGGAATTCTATCAAATATTGATTTTATAGCCAAAAAACTATTGTCCTATGGGAATTTAACATAGGGGGAAAAGAGGTTGAAGAGCTGGGGGAGGAGTAAATATTATTTTTAAAAATTTGAAATTGACACTGAAACCTGTGAAACTAAGAAAACAAGTTTGATTTTGAAAATTGGTCCACAAATAAATATTATTTAAAAAAAAAATATATTTTTAGCCCTCACACCCGCCCACTCGCCCACCCGCCCGCCCGCTATGGTTGGAAATGATTCTAAAGTGCTGTCAAACCATGTTTATTATTCAGAAAGAAGGCAAAATATAAAATAACAGCAGACAACAATTTTCGTTCCCAGCATTCTAAGTTAGTTCAATCTGACATTTTCTGTCTTTCACAGACTGTGCATTGGAGAGGTTTAAATTTGACGTGACTGGAACCATGGGGCTTATGGGTTTTGCGACCAGTGTAGATCCAGATCAGCCTGTGCATCCGCACATTCCATCAATGAAGCACCCGTCATACTTCTAACAAACAATATAGATCGTTATCAGGCTACATGAGTGTGCAATTTGATCAGGAACTTCTGATCAAATTGCACGCTCATGTAGCCTGATAACTGGAGAAATTGGGTTTATGGTATTTGTGACCAGTGTAGGTCACAAATACCATAAACCCAATTTCTCCAGTCACAGACACATAATGTGACGACTTAGAATTGCAGAATATTGATAACATTGTATTCTATACTAGCGATATGTACGGAACCCCGCAGGGGACATGGATTTTGTTTTATTAATTCGTTCCCACGAAATAACAATTTGTTGCCTCAATTTAACAATTCGTTCCCTCGAATTAACAATTTGTTACCACGAAATGACAATTTGTTCCCTCAATTTAACAATTCATTCCCTCGAATTAACAATTTGTTCCTACGATATAACAATTCATTCCCACAAATTATTGTGTTGGGAACAAATTGTTAAATTGAGGGAACAAATTGTTAATTCGTTGGAACGAATTGTTAAATTGAGGAACAAATTGTTATTTTGTGGGAACAAATTAATAAATATAATAATTATGCGTCCCCTGACGATCAGAACTGACATATACCGTAGTCAACTGGATGTGTGTTATACATGTAGTTTTACTGCAGTATATATTGGATCCAAATTGATGTATTTTCTAGTGGATATGTGTTATATGACAATCAAAATTGACGTTCTAGATCTAGTGGATATGTGTTATATGACAATCAAAATTGACGACGTTCTAGATCTAGCGGATATGTGCAGGCCCGTACGCAGGGGGGGGGGGGTGCGACGGGTGCGTACACGCCCCCTAAATTCGCCGAGGTCCGCTATTTTTCAAACAGTAATCTCAACAAATCTTGAAATGCATTAATATACAGGTAATTTGCATGAAAATGTCACAATTTACTACCGTTGAAATCCGAATTTAAATGACTTAAAATGCAAGAGAGTGCATTTCAGGCCATCTAGGTTTAAAAAATTTCCTAGCGTACTTGCTCCACTACGTCGGGCTCGCCCCTGACGCACCCCCCAATAGAAAATCCTGCGTACGGGCCTGATGTGTTATATGATATTTAACCCTAACACCGCTATCTTATTTTTTTTGTCTTCTTCTGTTTATTTTTTATTTTACATTTTGATCATCAGAAACATGCTTTAACAGCAATTTAGAATAATTTACAACATGTTTTGACAGCACTTCAGAATCATTTCCATTAGAAATGATTCTGAAGTGCTGTCAAACCATGTTTTTATTGAGAAATAAGGCAATATATAAAATCAACAGCAGACGACAATTGTTGTGAGTAGCAGTCTCGGGGTTTAGTTAATTCTGAGTAGATAACTCTAATTACATTTCATTACATAAGAGTTATGAGAGTAGTCTTTCCAAATGTGCGTTTCAAGCGTTCTTTGTTTTCTTTCTACTTCGTGGAGTGTGACCCAACAATTTGTTTTATTTGATAAGGACTGAGGACTCAATTCTAATGAAATTCCAAGACAATGTTTATTTAAAGAGAGACATAAAAAATATACTTTTAATTTGTTTGGCAGATATTTTCACCACTAGCATGCAAAGAGTTAAGTATATGAGGATCAGAATTTCAAGGATAGATGTCGTATTTAAGCGAAATGCGATATGTAAAACGAGGCTCAAGTATTGTGAGGTATTTATTTGACAATAACACCAATTGTTGTGTGCATACTTTGGGTGACACACATGGGGAATAATGACATGCAAATACAGGGCTACATGACTATGCAGGAGGCCATTTCACTACACTTTGTACGACTAAAATGTTCGTAAGTGGATATTTAGGATCGTCTGGAAATTTCAATTGATGGATTTACATTTATTGAGCATAGGCTGCATAAATGTAAATCCAATAGTTGTTTACACGAAAACATTGTTAATGTGAAATTTACAGACTATCATAATTTTGCACTGATGAACACAAAGTTTAGTGAAATGGCCCCCTGTAGAGGCCCAGAGCAGTCACTGTTCACCAGTCAGTTAACCCTCACTACACAGGAGACGAAAATTGTCGTCTCCAGTGGAGACGATTCTCATGCGCTGCCAAAACGGGTTTTTATCGAGATCAATGCAGCAGGTTAAAATGGGATCGAACCCGTTTGCCCGGCCTTACATGACCTTAGCTGTTGATAGGCCGTTAAACACTAATAAACAAACAAACAAACAAACAAAACCTCCAGCAGACGAAAACATTTAATTCAGTGTAATAAGGGTTAACATAATATCTAGTATTGTTCCAATGAACAATGCAAAATATCTTATCGCTTCCGGTCCATGAAAATCTGAATCAAGGTCTACACTGGTCAGAACGAAATAGTTTGCTCTTGCTCAATTACCTACCGTATTGAAAAAAGATACCCATCTCAGTGCATCAACATTTCAGTTTTTGGCATAAAAATGTATTTACCTCATTTATAAAGGATTTATGTAGAGATATGTTGCGGTATGTATGTAACTCACGACAGGCAGTAGGTGTGTTTTTGTGCACGGTTTATAGCTCAGTCGGTTAGAGAGATGGTTCGAGTCCCGAGCCAGTACACGTTTACTCACATTGTGACATACAGGTACTATCCTGTCTGTCTGTTTGTCTATCCGTCTTGTTCATCTGTGCTAATATTATGGGTTTCGAGAGCGAAAACAGTTAGAATTGTGCGATATTTTGTTTTAAGCCCTTCAACACTATACATACCTGTATAGTGGAACTGGCAAACAGTGTAGATCCAAATGAGCCGGCTCATGACGAGCCGTCTCATCAGGATATGGACTTTTGCAAGTAATTTTCAAGACACCCCCTTGGCATCAATGGACTAGTCTAAAAATCAGTTTGTGATGATTGAATTGGTGGACGGAAAATTAAGATCACAGTCCATTCCAGTTACTTGAGGTATGGATCATCTTGGCTGATCACCTTTATGACATGTATTTTTCTCACTGATAGGTGGCTGTGGCTGGAATTAATGGGGCTTATGGGATTTGTTACCGGTGTAGCTCCTGATCAAATATCCTTATAACGATCTTTATTGATTATTAGAAGCAAGATGGGTGTTTCATTGATGGAATGGCGAACAGTGCAGATCCTGATCAGACTGTGCGGATGCACAGGCTGATCTGGATGTACACTGGTTGCAAAACCCATAAGCCCCATTTCTCCATTCAATCACAGCCACATATTTATTCAATAATGTACAAATTGTTTAATTTAAATGTTAAATATGGCATTAATTTATTTTCAGTTAGCTTCCGATGTCTCGCAGATATCCGGCCTACGAGGCCCACCGGAGCATGCGGTACTCGTTGTCATGGTTACCGATGGCGGCGAGGGAGGCACTGAAAACTGCTTTCGATCAAAATGGCCCTACTGGCGACACTGGATTGATCGCGTTTGCCGAGTTGTTTGGTTATGGACCACAGGAAACAATGGCCATTGCTGTAAATATTAGTTTACTCCGTTTTTATTATCCCCTCGCCGATAGGCAAGAGGGGATATAGCGTTAGTTCATGAACGTACGTACACGTTAGTTTTCATTTTTAGCGCGCCTTCCAAAGGAAGCCGTGTTTATGGCATACCCTCGGCGTCGTAGGCGTCCGTCTGTCCGTCCGTCCGTCCGTCCGTCCGGACATACTTTGTGCATCTCAAAACCTTAACGCTCAGTCGCATTGTTCCAAGGGTCCTCTACTGCGCTGTGGCAAATCCACGTCCGTGCCGCCCCTTCTAAGCCCAGGGTCAAGGTCACATACTTTGTGCATCTCGAAACCTTAACGCTCAGTCGCTCGGGTAAATAATGGTCTATATTTTCTGTTTCCTTTCTTGGATTTGCTTCATATTTCACACACGCATTGCTCCAAGGGTCCTCTACTGTGCTGTGGCAAATCCACATTCAAATGTGCCCTCGGTTCCTTTGCTGCCACCGGGCGCGCTTCGTTGTCCTCTGACAACTCTTGTTCAATAACTCGTGAACCACTTCACTGATTTTGATAATATTTAGCCACAATGTGTGTCTAGGGATGGTGCTTTGTTTTCCATACAACCCACGTCTGACTGCCCTGGGTCAAGATCACCGAGGACGTATGTTCACCTTGTTTGTAAGGCAAATGTGTTTATAAGTTTTTAATGTTTGCTCAATAACTAATTAACTCCTTCACCAATTTCAATCATCTTTGCCCAAAATGTCTGTCTATGGATGGTGGTTTGTTTTGCACATGGCCCATGCCCGAGCACCCAAGGTCAAGGTCACTGGTGACTTATGTTTACCTTGTTTGTGAGGCAAATGCGTTTAAGTTTTTAATGTTGCTTTGTTTTGTACATGACCCATGCCTGGACACCCAAGGTCAAGGTCACTGGGGACTTGCGTTCACCTTGTTTGTAAGGCAAATGCGTTTAAGTTTTTAAGTTTTTCTTAATTAGAGGCAATCCGGGAAAACACGGACATAGGACAAATATTGACATCCATTGATGTAACGTGTTCCCTGCACAAGTAGTGTCATTTTCATTAGTGTTGGTCCATTTAGCCCTTTTCAGTAGCCTATTTCATCAATATTGCAAAGTATACTTTTCTAGCAAAGTATACTTTGAGGGAGAAATTCTCAATTGTATGATAAATTTATTAATTTTTATTATACTGAATTTATTACATTATCACAGCCATTATGGCTGTGATAATGTAATAAATTCAGTATAATAATTCTGCATACTTTTAATCATGAAATACATGCATTTGTTAGTTCTATATGAAATAATACATTTCAGGAAAAATAAATGATTACTCCCTCAAAGTATTTCCCGCAAATGTGGCACATGCGGTACACCCATATCAATGACGTCATATGCCTACTTTAGTGACGCTATACACACAACCTTTTCCAAATGACTTTGACTTTCAAAGGTGTAAACATTTTTGGGCGGGAAAAATACACTCGAACTGGGTATACCTTTTGAATGTGTTTCGAGAATTTTATTCCTGCCAGTGAAACAATTATTCCTGAATCAATAACGCTATTCATTTACACAATTGGTAACAGAGATATTTAAAAAAAATATAAAATAATAATACTGTCCGCATTAAACCTATCATTTTTTGATGGTCGTAAAACTACGGACAATCCTGTTCGTATTTTACCATATCAAAATAGCATTCTGCAGTAACTTCGAGTCTGCATGCATATATTTTACTTAATTGATTGTAAGTTATACACACTTATTAAATGAATTACTAGTGATTATAGTCTAAAACATTGTATTTTTGTTAAAATATTTTTCGTCCGTATTTATCCTATCATAGTTTGCTATGTCCATTTCACCGTTTTCAAGTATCTTCAATTATATGTAAAAGTCGGGGTTTGAACGACCTAAAGCACTCTATTTGAAATACGGACTAATTATTTCGGACACCCTCGCAGATCACCATAGCGAGACCGATATTATACTGCGACATACATCAATATTATGAACACAAACATCAGCGTCTCCAGAAAGTTGTCCGTATTTACCCGGATTGCCCCTCCTTAACCCTTTCACCCTCAAGTAACTGGAATGGATTTTAATATGTTACTTTTTCAACCAATCCAATCGTCACAAAATGTTTGTAGACTAGTCCATTTATGAAAAGGGGGCATTTTTGTTCGCAAAAATATGAAAATTACTTGCAAAAAGTGCAGATCCTGATGAGACGGCTCGTCACGAGCCGGCTCATCTGGATCTACACTGTTTGCCAATACCACTATACATGCCTGTGGGGTTGAAATGGTTAGCTCCTTCACAAAAATAAAAAAATAATATTTGACATCAATCAAGATGTATGATCACGTGGTTACAACAAGAACTAACGCATCAAACACGTCTTGTTAAGCTGCATTTGGTGGTCTCGATACATTGGCCTAAACTTCTGTCGCTTTTGCGAAGAATTGATTTCCATGTCTACTGAAATCTATTCTTCGCAAAATGACAAGTATGTGCCAAACTCCCGGGACCACCAAATGCAGCTCACAAAGATGCGTTTGCTGCGCCATATTTCATAAAAATCTGTCACCTATTAAGGAAAATATCAAATAATACTTACTTTGGAGTGGGCCCCCTTTCAGCACTTTTAGCCATTGTTGTTGTTGTTGTAACCATGCACCTTGACAATATCTGTCTAGGGATTATAGGTTCGTAATAATGATGCCTTTTTACTATCACGGCTGCAGGTGGGACCATCCGTGTTCTATGAACACATTTTCTAGTTCTTTATTCAATAACTTGTGAACCATGTATTCACATATTTTGATAATATTTGACCACAATGTGTGTCTAGGGATGGTGCTTTGTTTTGCATACAAGGTCACTGAGGACTTGTGTTCACCTTGTTTGTAAGGCAAAAAGTTTTTAAATGTATTCAATAACTTATGAACTGCTTCCACGATTATGATAATATTTAGCCACAATGTGTGTCTAGGGATGGTGCTTTGTTTTGCATATGACCAACATCCGACTGCCCAAAGTCAAGGTCACTGTGGACTTTTTTATTTTTATCAAGGCTACCAGTGAGGGGATTAGCTGCTTTGTTTAACGATGCCAGTTCTTGTTAGTTTTTATTTCTATACATGTTTCAACACAAATCAATATCTGTCAAACTTGTTTTTCTTGGGAAAGAAAAAATATAAAATAACAGCGGATGACAATTTACGATTCCCGCATTCTGAGGGTTACTGGTATGTTTTACATGACATAGGTGTTTATGGTGAGGTTAAGAAAATAAATTTCTAGAAAATCAATATTTACACAGTTTAGCTGTATGTATTTATATGTACTTTGGAGATAACCTGGTCCTCATAACCGGAGCTCCAGATAAGCTTTGTGTCTAAAGTGTACTATAGCCCCTGATTTCAAAATCATTGCATATTTTACTTTTACAAATGGATTATTGATTGTCTTCATTACTAAATAGAGTACAAATGATAAAAATATAACAAATTTAAACATTCATTTATTTGAGCTGTAAAAAGTAATTTTTGCAGCTCAACTAAGTGAATTTTCAACTTTATGACAGTATTTTCACTACTTAATTTGAAAATCAATGCGTATTTTCACATTGCTGTGCATATTTTGTACTCCCACTTTTGATAATCAATGCATATTCAGCTAAAATAATTGTGTAATATCCGCCAATACGCACCTTATCTGGAGCCCTGCATAACTTCAGACTTCAGTCTCATCGAGAAATTCCTGTTATTTGCGAGCTGAGCCTGATAAACTAGATATCAAAATACTCCAGCCTAGTATAATATTTTGCAGGTAACGTGTACCGCTTTCAACTACGCATTTACGACATTTTGTTGAAATAAAGCGCATGTTTTTTTACGTTGTTTCATCACAATGGCATCACTTTGGTCACATCAATTTTTCCTACAGTTGCCGCATAACCTGGTTTATTACGGAGCCCCACAGGGGACATGGAGTTTTTTTTATTAATTCGTTCCCACGAAATAACAATTTGTTCCCTCAATTTAACAATTTGTTCCCTCAGTTTAACAATTTGTTCCCTCGAATTAACAATTCATTCCCATGATATAACAATTTGTTCCCTCAAATTAACAATTCGTTCCCATGAAATGACAATTTGTTCCCTCAATTTAACAATTCGTTCCCTCGAATTAACAATTCGTTCCCACGATATAACAATTAGTTCCCACGAATTAACAATTTGTTCCCGTGAAGGAACAAATTGTTAATTTGTGGGAATGAATTGTTAATTTGTGGGAACAAATTGTTAAATTGAGGTAACAAATTCTTATTTCGTGGGAACAAATTAATAAAAAAAATAAATTCTACATCCCTGCAGGGCTCCGTTTTATCACCCCTGATATCAGTGTGGAAATTTACGTTTGCTATAAAATGTATAATAATGCCAATCGATATGTGGGTAATGGTGAATGAATGTTTACTTTGCCCGAAAATGTCATATCTACAGAATATGCAAAATTATTTGTTTACCTAAATTATAACCTACTGGGCGGGCATGTACCTTTAAAACACTGGCCTGGTATTCGTAAAAATCAGGCTTGGCTCAAAAACTGTAGGAATTGCTCGCCGAATGCCAGAATTCCGGCATGTTTCATAGCATTGCCCGATAAACTTGATACAAACAGACGCTAACAATGTGCAGGGCTCCAGATAAGGTGCGTATTGGCGGATATTACACAATTATTTATCAAAAGTGGGAGTACGAAAATACTCACGGCAATGTGAAAATACGCATTGATTTTCAAATTGAGTAGTGAAAATACTGTAATAAAGTTGAAAGTTTACTTAGCTGAGCTGCAAAAAGCAAACAGAGTTCAGCTCAAATAATTAAATTTTTAGCCAGGTTTGTTAAAAAAAAAATTCCGGCTATTGGATTGGCGAAAGCCGGGCGGGTGGGCGGTGGGCGTCATCCACAATCAATGTTAAGTTTTCTGTTAAATGTCCATTTCTCTGTTACTGTACAACCTAGGACCACCAAACTGTGACAGCTTCATAAGCAAGGGGTGCCCACCACATACCACTATCCAATATGTGATATTTTTTTACCTTGACCTATTTTTTCCGCGTGAACGACTTCTCTATTACTGTACAACCTAGGACCACCAAACTTTGACAGATTCATATGCAATTCTGGAGTCCTTGAAATCTACTGGAGTGACCACAAGATCAGCTGGATTTCCAGTGTTGCGACATAACTTTCGTGTTGTAACTAACAGCTCACAAAGGTACATGTTCCAATTCAAAACAGTTTGCCAATGTGTAAGAAAACCGATGACTTGCCTTCTGCAATCCTGCCCAAATCAACATCTCAAATTCATTGACTGATAGTGAATTTATATTATGTATCATACACTCATAAAAACAGTTTTGTCATATTTCTGTCATTGTATTATCTGTTACCCAAATACCTATGCCTTGAAAAAACCCGGCCATCGTGGCTTTGCCTCATTTCTTGTTTAATTTGTTTTATCATTTGTTCTCTATTTATTAAGGAAGAAAATCAATAATACAGCTGTAAAAGTAAAATTACATTGAATTTGAAATCTGGGGTTATAATACTGTTTAGATACAAAACGTATCTGGAGCTCTGAATGCGTATGCTCTATTTATAGGAAAGGTCACGAGTGGCTGCCTTCCAATACAGTCCTACCATGGGTTTCCTTGCAGTACTTGAGCGTAGAGGAATCACAATACAGAACGTCCAAGACGCCCTGGAGGAAATGCGGGTAGCCGCCGCAGATGTCATACCTATTCATATAGATGGTATCGTATTTGTTCCAATAAACCCCCGCTGATCCCAAGGTCAAGGTCAAATACTTAGTCTCTTTACAATTTAACTTAACATCAGAGAAATATTGTTATAACTTCTATTTCCTTCATCTAAAATGCTTAATATTTCACTCATGCATTCCTGTAAGGCTCTACTACCATGCTGTGCCAAATCCACGACCGTCCAACCCCCACTGATCCCAAGGTCAAGGTCAAATACTTATTCTCTTTACAAAACTTGACATCAGAGAAATATTGTTATAACTTCTATTTCCTTCATCTAAAATGCTTAATATTTCACACATGCATTCCTGTAAGGCTCTACTACCATGCTGTGCCAAATCCACGACCGTCCAACCCCCGCTGATCCCAATGTAAATGTCAAATACTTAGTCTCTTTACAAAACTTGACATCAGAGAAATAAGTTATAACTTCTATTTCCTTCATTGAAAATTCTTATTATTTCACTTGTGCATTCTTCTAAGGTTGTACTATCATGCTGTGACAAACTATGTTATAAATTCTATTTCTTTCATTGAAAATTCTTAATATTTCATGCATGCATTGCTCTAAGGCTCTAATATCATGCTGTGACAAATTCCCGCTGATCTCGAGGTCAAGGTCACATAGTTAGTCTCTTTACAAAACTTAACATCTGAGAAATCGGTTATAACTTCTATTTCCTTGCTCGGATCTGCTTCACATTTCACACACGCATTGCTCCAATGGACCTCTACAACCCTGTGACAAATTCACATGAATGCCGCTCCCGCTAAGCCTGGAGTCAAGGTCACAAACCCACACACATGTAAATCTTTACATATTTTAGGGGTACCTGGGCCCACGCCGGGGGTATTCCGTAAGCCTCGCTTACTGACCAATCTAGTTTTTAACTATTTATTTCACAAGTTTCCCAGCATGAAAAGTTTTTCTGGCCTGTCTAGTTGAAAGAGTTGTTCTGTGTTTCTGTTACAGCTATCGTGGCATTTGGCAGCATACAGCAGGCCAGAAATCCCCTGCCAACTGTAGGTCCAGCTGAAAGGGTGGGGCAGATGAATATAGAAAGGTCAAACTGTGACTGTGCTCAATGCCATGAGTCACAGAGATTTGATGAGTCCAGCCGTTTAGCACAATCTAATGTGAATAACAGAACCACTGGACCATCTGCTATGAATATAAGAAATCCTGGACCTTCAAGTATGAATATTAGAAATCCTGCATCTTCAAGTATGAATATTAGAAATCCTGCATCTTCAAGTATGAATATTAGAAATCCTGCATCTTCAAGTATGAATATTAGAAATGCTGGGCCAGTGTCTATGAATATAAACAATGAACCAGCTTCTATGAATGACAGAAGTACTACACCAGCTTCTATGAATGTCAATTTGAGAGACACGCACAATATTAATAGTGAGGTCTCGATTCAACATTTTATTAATAACCTCAATGACATGTCCATAGAGAGTTCAGAGAGGTTATCGATGAATAGTGCTGAAAGTGGGCCATCTGATGTGAATGGCCCTCATCCGGTAACCAACGGTGTCGTGAGTGTGAACGACCCTCAACTTGGAACCAACGGCTATGCAAATGGTCAGTGCAGTTGTGAGAGCTGTCGCATCCAGTCAGACCCACACGAGACTCTACTTCTTGTGCCTATTTCTACACCTAAGATGCCGTGTACTATGAACTCAATGCAGCAAAACCGTACAAGGACAATGGATCCGGTTTCTGCTCCATCTCGCACTGTTGATGGCGCTGACTCTAACGGTGCCATGGCAAACACTGCTCATCCAGCCCCGTGCTGTACTTGCAAAAAGTGTCAACGACAGGGAATGGTAATCTGCAACAACACATCGACGCCACATTACCTTGGTGACAATCCACAGTGCTGCGAATACTGCAGAGTTTTTGTGTCAACTCTAGTTGCCCGGGGCCGCTGTTCCGACAAAATTGGAAACGTCACAGAAACTGAGGATGGCGACCAGCGCCATTCTTGGCATGGTGATAATTCACGTGCTGATGCAAGAATTCCCGCGCTCAACCAGTCACTGTCAGACTCCCAGCTACACATCAACGGCTTCACAGGGGACCCAGCTGCGAGTTCTCGGCCTCGAACCGCAAAACTGGCCAGTTATTATTCAATATACAACAGGACTCAGAATGGTGTCGGGGAAGTGGCAAATAGAGATACTCCTGGTTCGATGGCTGCTAGCTCGGGACGGTCCAACGAGCGAGGTGGCTCCACCATACAGAGGTCCCTCAGATTGTATAATGTGTTTGTCACGTATTCATGGAATGGCATGGACGTGAACCATCTACATGAAGTTCTACGCCTCTGTGACCGACTGAGGGGGGCTGGCATCACCGTAAGGATGGACATGGATAGCGAATTGTTTATGAGCCTGGGCAGGAACAAGGTCGAGTGGCTGGACATGATGACTGCACAAGTGAGTAATTACCATATAATAACCTAAATATTTGGATACACTTTATTCTGAGAAACACCTGTAAATATAAGGTTCCCATAATGTGTGTCCCAACAGTTATGGTTAGTATTATTGTACTGGTTTATCACAATAACAATGTATTTGATACAATTTGTTTTGGGAAATGGGTATAGCAACAAAACAGATGTCCAAATGCTTGGGGTTATTACGGTAATACTGTTTCTTCTCCGCTGATGGCTTTTGTCCAATTAAACATAGTACCGGTAAATCAGAAAAATAAGTAACTTCAAGTAAAGGTTTAAAAATAATAAAAATTTTAGCTGTCTCAAATTTTTTTATTTCACGAAAGTTTGACAGACATTGATATTTGTCGCGCCCGCTTGCGGACAGTACGATATAGTCGACACGTGCGTCAGGTTAAAATTTTTGGCTAAAGTTTTTCGGTATACTTTGACATGCGGGCTGTGACCATCTAGTATTGGAAACTGACTGTGCAAATTGGCTAGTTTGTTGGAACCATATACTGTCCGATTAATTTTGTTACATGCAATAGCCAATGATCTATTCTATTAACCATTACAATGCTGAATTAAATTTTGTCGTCTGCTGATTATTTTTGTTTCCATTTTTATTAATCAAAAACATAGTTTGGCAGCAATTTAGAATCATTTCCAATGGAAATGATTCTAAAGTGCTGACAAACCATGTTTTGATTGAGAATAAAGACAAAATATGAAACAACAGAAGACGACACTTTTCGTTCCCAGCATTCTAAGGGTTAACACACCCCGGGCCCTGCTATATCATACATACAACTAACATTAATCTCAAAGGATGCAAATTGTCAAATAGGATAATAAAACAAGACTGCCTCCTATATAGAGCTTACCAGGCTAGTGTCTTTTGATATCAAGTTTATCAGGCAAGTTTAGGAAATGCGTAGGAATTCTGAGGCTCGCCAAGGAATTCCTACTGTTTCCGAGCCGACTGGATAAACTTGATATATCAGGTAACGTTTTTGGCTACAGAATGTGCAATTATGACGTTGTTTTCAAAAGAACGCGGACTTGTTTCCGTGACATCATTCCACTGACGTAAATCGGTAGCGTCATGTGACGCCGTTCAACCGATGAAATGTCAGTTTTCAGTTTGCTGTAACCTGGATATTCATATCAGGTCAATACCTGATACAATATGTTGTCAGTCAGTATGTATTCGGTAAATACAAAGCTCGTTACCTGATAAATAATAGCAGTGAGCTAGCAGGGCAGGGGGCCGTTTAACTAAACTTTGTACGACTAAAATGTTCGCAAGTGCAAAATTTGGATTGTCTGGAAATTTCAATTGATGGATTTACATTTATTGAGCATAGGCCTATGTTCAATACATGTAAATCCAACAATTGTTTACAAGAAAACATTTTTAATGCTAAATTCACAGACTATCATAAGTTTGCACTTACGAACATTTTAGTCGTACGATTTTTAGTGAAACGGGCCCCAGGTGTATTGACCTACTCTCTTCAGTGACAGTAATATTTATAGAGGACCTAGTGATGATTTTATATTATAAATAGTCAAGGTTACTTATTGTTTGCCCTAGTTTCTCGACCAATGAAAGCAGAGCAGTTTGTCTCAATTAGTAGCATATTGCAACGTTTTCACCAATATGTATTAAATTAATCATTAAATGTTGCAATAACTCAGCAGTTGTAGTTTGAACCACAGGCCCCGCCTTGCTAACATGTCACACCCAGATTCTGCGTGCGTGAGTGCGTGCGTGCATGCGTGAGTGCGTGGTAACTTTCATTTTTCAATAGCTTATGAACCTCTTCACCAATTTTTGTCCCGCTCGCTTGCGGTAAGCGCGATATAGTTGGCACTTTGGCGTACGTATGTACGTATGTACGTACGTACGTACGTACGTACGTACGTGTGTCCGGTTAAAGTTTTTGGTTAGTTTTTACGTTAAAGTTTTTCGTTATACTATATCTCTTTTTTTAGTGTCCATGCCTCGCCCCAAGGCGCGACATGCAGGCCGCGGCCATCTAGTTATAATATTTGGCCACAATGTGTGTCTATGGGATGGTGCTTTGTTTTGTATACGGCCCATGTCCGACCGCCCATGGTCAAGGTCATTGACGACTTCTTTGTAAGGCATCAATGTTTATGTTTTTTTTTATATTTTATTATCAAGGCTGCCAACGAGGGGATTAGCCTAGTGATAACGATGCCCCTGTTTTCATTTTTATTACACTAGTGTATAATAATTTAACCCTTACTCCGCTGAATTAAATGTTGTCGTCTGCTGGAAATGTTTATTTTCAATATTTCTCAACAAAAACCTGGTTTTTACAGCACATGAGAATCGTCTCCAGTGGAGACGATTCTGATGTGCTGTCAAAACCATTTTTTTGTTAAGAATTAAAGCAAAAATGAAAAACAGCAGACGGCAATTTCCGTCAACAGCGTAGGAAGGGTTAATGTGATTTTTATTAAACCAGCTTACTGATTTTATAAGAAACGAGGCTACGCCAAGTTTCTTATGAAATCAATTAACGAGTTTAACGCTTAGACCGCTGTCTTAATTTTTTTATCGTCTGCTGTTTATTTTCTATTTTCCATTTTTATCATCAAAATTTACAACATGCTTTGACAGCACTTCCGAATCATTTCCATTGGAAATTATTCTGAAGTGCTGTTAAACCATGTTTTTATTGAGAAACAAGGCAAGATATAAAAGCAACAGCAGACGACAATTGTTGTGTGTAGCGGTCTAAGGGTTAATACATATTGTATTAAATCAACATAAATGTTAAATTTTATTTATTGCATAAGCACACCAGTATACAATGAAGCTGTATTGGTCACCAAACATGTTTTCTGTAGTGGGGTCATTACATATTTATTACACTAGTGTATTATGATTTTTATTACACTGTGTTATTACACTGTAAAAATCTATTTTATGCAATAAACACTGTTATTACACTGGAAACTGTTTTTCAGGCATCACACATCATCGCATGCATATCTCCGTCATACTATGAGGATACACAACAAGTAAACGCAGTGTCACCGGAGATGAACCAACTCAACGCCCGATACGTTTTCGACAAAATTCGCTTGGAGTATTACAACAATATGTCGATGAACAAACGAGTGGTTCCTGTTATTTTCCAGAATTCTGGTGCCACGGTGAATCATGTTCCCCATTGTATGGGGTCCACTTTGGTGTATTCTTACCCGGTTAATGTGCAGCTCATCATTGACCATATTCAGCATCAGTAAATCTGTATCAGATTTCATCAAAATTGCTAAGTAAACTTATCTAGCTAAGTATACGTTGAGGGAGTAATTATTTATTTTGACTGAAATGCATTATTTTATATAGAACTAATGCCTGTTTATGTTTAATTATTAAAATTACCATATGCAGCTTTCATTATGCTGTATTTATTAAATTACCATAACCATTGTTTTTATTAGAAAATGGATTTATGCATAAATTAAAAATTGCTCACCAAAAGTAGATTAAGTATTCTTAGGGATTTTGGTGAAATTGGCTTCTGGTCCAAAATTAGCTGGAAAATGACTCGGGTGAATGAGTCCTACCTATGACCTAGAACACGGATAAATAAAAAAGTTGCCCCACCCACTTCTGTACATAACATACTGTTTTTTTATTGGATGGAAAGAAATGAGTGGGGTAAGAATTTTCCGCTGTGGAAAATCATTCACTGTAAATATTAATAAACCTGAATTAAATTGCTGTTTATTATTTTATTTTCAATTTGTCTCGATGACAACATGTTTTGACTCAGATGAGACAATTTTCATGTGCGGTGAACATTTGTTTTTGGCCAATTTTTTTTTTTTTTTTTTTTTAGAAGAATCATGGCTATTGATTTTCATAAGTGACTAAGTGACTTTTGTTTTCCACATGTTAAAAACAGTATATTATACCATTCTATCACCATGCCGACGGCCTGTGTCATACGCCATATGAGCTTCATTTCACCTTGATTTACATTTTCAACTTACCCTGTTCATTGCTTGTTGAAATTGATAATTAGATGCAGATCTCCAGATAAGCTGCGTATTGGCTTAAATCAGAAGTAGCGAGTATCAAAAAGCAATAATAATTTTGTGGTACCTTTACCATGCTGCAGAAAATAATATACATCCCACAAATATAGCACATTTTTCTTATTTTCCATGAAAAGACATCTTGGTATTTCTCCATTGAGACAATTCTAATGAAATGCCAAGACATGTTTTCATTTCGAAGTAAACTATTCAATAATTGCTGTCTGTTGATGTGTAAACAATAGTGTGATTTTATTTTACCCACTTAAAACTTTGAAATACCCAATTGCTTCAGAAATGATGGAGTGACAATACTCAATTACTAATTCCTTATCTGGAGCCCTGTAGATGATAATGAGATAAATATTTCAAATGTTGTATGTGGCTGTGTCTGGAGAAATGGGGCTTCTGGGATTTGTGGCCAGTGTATCTCCCGATCAAATAACACACTCTTGTTGCCTGATAATGATCTACAGTAGAAGAGTCAGTCGTAGTTCGAGGGAAAGAAAGAAAATGTGACAGTTAAAATTCAATTAAGTATTTAATCAAATTAATTAATTATCGTGGACGTGGAATTAACGCCAATTAATTTTTAAATTCGTGATTTAATGTCACCACCTGTCAAGCGAAACAAATCAAAGGGACCGCCAATCGTGATATTCACACCTCGTTAGGCAAACAGATCAGCTGGCGACAGACTTGCCTGTACGAGCTATCAATAGCACTTTATGTTGATTGACTGACCAAGGGACTGTGACTTCGGTTCACGAGTTTGATTTTGTCGTAGTTCGAATTTTAGGTAAACAAATATATGATTTACCATATAGGAAAATATGTCGGGACCACAGGACGAGTTCGAATTTTCCGGAGTGTTCGACAGAGACCTGTTCGAGAGATCGATCTTCTACTGTATATTGCTTGTTTTGAAGCATGATAGGTGCTTCATTGATGGAATGGCAAACCGTGCAGATCCTGATCAGACTGCGGATGCACCAGCTGATCTGGATCTACACTGATATCAAAGCCAATAAGCCCCATTTCTCCAGTCATAACCACATATATGCCTTTACGGAAACCCAGCCTACATGGCTTGGCCTCATTTTTGTTGTCGTGCCTGCTTTGACAGAAGGCGCGACTATAGTTGCTGCTTTTTCCAGTTGTCCGCGTCGTCATCGTCCGAAATGTCAAAAAGTTTGTACAGTAGAAACTCCGAATACCGGACCCTCTAAATACCGGAATCCTCCCGAAACCGGACAATTTTCATAGTCCCGATTTAATTCCTTCTTTATTCAATGTACTAAAAATCTCTGAATACCTGATCCTCTGAATTCCGGAAACCGGACGATTTAAAAAAAAAAAAGAGACTTTTCAGCATAATTTTACCTCTGAATACCGGACGGATCAGAATTGCTAAAATCACCAAGTGCCCGCAGCAGGGGATAAATTTCACACAATGGTCATGTTGGATTTCCTGCCAGACAGGTGTGATAAGAGAGACGTTACGCATTTGACACGGTTCACAAGTCAAGTCACATGGTCGGGGCTGTTTATTTTTAAAAGTTTGTTACGCCGTTTGTTGTCATTTAATGACCAACAATGTTTTGTACTGGTTGCGTAGTGCGCACTCATTGCAATTTTGATAATGGAAAACCGACCAATGAAAACAATTGTTTCTCCCGACTTTCGTCAAAACAAAGATGGATACTCGATATTTACAAATCGGGCTGTGTTTGGTATTGAATTAAATAGCGAAAAACATGCCACTATTTTCCATTGAAGACTTAAATCGATTAATGCGGCTGTAATTGACGACGGCAAGTATATGTAAGGTAATTATGAGGTCAAGTAATCATTGAAAATTGCCGATTAGTCTTCGCTAATTGGAGTACACGTTTAGTGACAAACCAATTTACACACCTTAAGTAAGAATAGTGAAAAACCTCTAAAAACTCTAAACCGGACTTCTTGTCCGGTCCGCAGGCTGTCCGGTATTCGGAGTTTCTACTGTACAATTTTTTTGCGTCAAACAATTTGTACAAGTTCCTTCATCATCGTATAACATTAATATTGCTTGATTGATTGCTTCAATATTTGGACACGAGATAACATGTAAGCATTTGTAACACACTCCTACCGCCGCTTTTTCATGTTTTAAGCATGCACTTCTCTGACGGTTTTTGTGAAAACAGAAAACAATATTCGGTTTGTGCAATTGAAGGGTTAACTGCCATATTCTTCTCATTTTCCTTCACAAGTGAAGGCTGTGACCACTTACTTGTACCAGTATACTGTCTGTTTCACAAAAACTGCCCAAATAGTACGGCCTTATACAATGCAAAAAAACAATATTTTTTTCAATAATATTACATTTTAGCAAAATTTAAGAATATGACTTCTTTTTATTTCGTTAAATTTGGTCCAATATTGATTTTATTGCGAAAAAACATTTTTCACATGTTAAATCCCCATACACATCTGTGAATCTATGGGGATTTAACATTGGGAACTTTTTCTAATTTCAGAAATAGTGGACCGATTTTCAAAATGTAACTTTTTTAGTTTTCAGAATCAATTTCTAAAAGTGTTCGTTTTTCGACTCCTCCTCCAGGTTCTCCACGTGTTTGTTTCCCATGTTAAATTCCCATAGATAACTCGCCTGCAGGAAGTGCAGAAGAGCTTATGACATACCCCCGGCGTCGTCGGCGTCCACAAACTTAACGTTGGGTAAATGTCTTATAACTTCTGTTTTCTTTCATGGAACACCTTGTTATTTCATACATGCATTCCTCAGGTGACCCTCTATCATGCTGTAGCAAATCCATAACCCACCACCCAGCCATTACCCCAAGGTCAAGGTCACAAACTTGGCACATTCATAAACTTAACGTTGGGTAAATGTCTTATAACTTCTGTTTCCTTTGATGGAACACTTTGTTATTTCATACATGCATTCCTCAGATGACCCTTTATCATGCTGTAGCAAATCCATGACCCACCACCCAGCCATTACCCCAAGGTCAAGATCACAAACTTGGCACATTCATAAACTTAACGTTGGGTAAATGTCTTATAACTTCTGTTTCCTTTCATGGAACACCTTGTTATTTCATACATGCATTCCTCAGATGACCCTCTATCATGCTGTAGCAAATCCATGACCCACCACCCAACCCTTACCCCAAGGTCAAGGTCACAAACTTAGTTTGTTCATAAACTTAACGTTGGGGTAAATGTTGTGTAACTTCTGTTTATTTACAGGGAACGCCTTCATATTTCATACATGCATTCATCTGATGATACTCTATCATGCTACAGCAAATCCATGACCCACCCCACCCCTTTCCCCCAAGGTCAAGGTCACAAACTTAGCACATTTATACATGCATTCCTCATGTGAATAGCTATCATGCTGTAGAAAATAACCAACTTAGTGTGTTCATAAACTTAACGCTGGGTTAAATTTTGTTTTCCTTCTCTTTTCAGGGAGCGCATTGATATTTCATACATGCATTCATCTTAATATGCTATATCATGCTATAGCAAATCCACGACACACCTTCCACCACTGACCTCAATGTCAAGGTCCACCGCACACCCCTTATCCCAAGGTCCAGTTATATAATATTCATGTTTTTTATACAATTGTGACAAGTTTGAATGAAGGCTGCCAACAGGCGAGCTTCGTTGTCTTCTGACAACTCTTGTTCGTAATAAAATCAATATTTGACCAAATTTCACGAAATAAAAAGAAGACTCATTCTTAAATTTTGATAAAATTTAATATTATCGAAAATAATATTGTGTTTTCATTGTTTATATGGCCGTAAAATGTGGGCAGGTTTCTGAAATAGACAGTAGTATTTGAGACATGCCATGGGACACCTTCAGACATCTGCGTAATTTTCCGTAAATGGTGTTAAAAGTTGACCAAATTTTCACTGTACACATGGAATTATATTTACTTTTGACTTAATTTATGAAAAATATTGTAAATTTTGTAAACGTATTTAATTAAGTTACACAGATGTCCGAGGTACACAATCCCATGGCGAGTTTCCTTTGAGGTATTGCAGTTTTGTGGAGAACTCGAGAATATGGCTGTCTGCTCAGATAAGGTAGTCTACAAGTTTTACAACAATTGTATGTCTTCATCACAGGTAGAAGACTCAGACCTGTCCCCCCCCCACCCCTACCCCCACCCCACCCCCCAAAAAAATAAAAATACCCATTACAAAAATTTCATTACCCCACATACTTGGTCTCATACAGTACGATCTTCTATTATAGAAGATAGTACTGTTTGAGACTAAGTTGGTGGGGTAATGGATTTTTTGTAATGGGCATTTTTTTTGTGTCACATGTCCGAGTGTTCTACCTGTGTTCACACAGTGTGGTTACAATCTACATGTTTTACTGATGGAAGACTTCCAGACTGGATGGTAAACAGCATAGGACTTGATCACGACAGGCTGATCTGGGGCTATGCTGGTTGCCAAATTCATAAGTTACCTTTTCTCGGCCGGCCATCTATATATCCATGTTTTTGTTCCATCAATATAATCGTGTATCATCTAAATGTAATGAGCCAAAGTTTCTTGTGTGGCACAGGGGGCCGTTTCACTAAATTTTGTACGACTAAAATGTTTGTAAGTGCAAATTTAGGATCGTCTGGAAATTTAAATTGATGGATTTACATTTATTGAGCATAGGCCAATGCACAATAAATGTAAATACAAGAATTGTTTACAAGAAAATATTGGTAATGTGAAATTCACAGACTATCAAAATTTTGCACTTACGAACATTTTACTCGTACACAGTTTAGTGAAACGGGCCCCAGATGCATTGTTGCTATAGCCATTTATACATTCGGATGGAAAATTGTCTCCTTTGCATATTTATTACACTAGTGTATTATGATTTTTATTCGACAGAATTATCACACTGTGTGTGTGAAAGCCAATTTTATGCAATAAACTAGCATAATCAATATGTAAACCAAAAACACATTTTTTAATCAGAGAAGCTTCAGTGTATACATGTAATTCTGTGCTTATACAATACATGTAAATATAATCTAACATTTGTGGTGATTTAACATGGTAGTGTGACGGTTGGTATGTATGTCACTATGGGGAGCAAGTGTGTATCTATGCACGGTTAGCTCGCGATGATACAGTAATCCAGAGGTCCCGGGTTTGAGTCCCGTGCGTGGCTGTGCACACTTTTTTCGCCCTGCGACTGTACATATTAAACTTGTTTACTGATTTCATAAGAAACTAGAGGCTCTGCATGGTGACTTAAAATGGTACTGATAAACTTGACTAGTGTTTTGTCGCGCCTTTTTAGCTGAAAGCCTGACTATAGTAGCCGCTTTTTCCGTCGTCGTCGTCCGAAATGTAAAGTTTCTACAAGCTTCATCATGGTATAACTTTAATATTACTTATCTGATCGCTTCAATATTTGGACACTTGATACATGTGAGCATTAGGAACATACTCGTGCCGCCATTAACATGACCTTCACCTTTTTACTTTCACATGTTTACGGAAACACTTAGCCATTTAGCAAATGTTTGTACAAGCTTCCTCATCATGGTATAACTTTAATATTACTTGACGGATTGCTTTGAACACTTGATACATATCAGCATTCGGAACACCCTCATGCCGCCATTAACATGACCTTGACCTTTTTTATCTTCACATGTAAGCGGAAACACTTAGCTATTTTTTGCGTCAAAATGTTTGTACAAATTTCTTAATCATGATATAACTTTAATATTACTTGACAGATTGTTTCAATATTTGGACACTTGATACATGTGATACTTTGGAATACACGCATGCCCCCATTAACATGATCTTGACCTTTTGTACCTTCACATTTTTGCGCAAACACTTAGCCATTTTTTGCGACAAAAAGTTTGTACAAGTTTGATGGATTGCTTCAATCTTTGGACACTCAAAATGGAGGTTGTCACATAACCCAAGATGGCCACCGTAGAAAGTATGTCAAGTTCTTCAAATGATATCTTATGAACCGCAAGACCAAATTTAACATAACTTGGTATAATTGATAGACAGTGAATCTTCTTTCCGATTTTTCAAATGGTAGTACCATGGTATGAAATGAGCAGGGCATTTTCAGCAGACCAAGGTACAAAGATAAAAAGGTTGTAAGAGATCTGATACTTGATGTTGATACGTTATCCACAGTTTAATCTTGTTCACGAGTGTGAGCAAACAGCTTTTATCTCTTTGCATGCTAGCGGCGAAAATATCCGCCAAATGAATTAGGAGTATATGTTTTATTTCTCTCTGTAAATATGTCTTGAAATTTCATTAGAATTGAGTCCTCAGGACTGAATTCTAATGAAATTCCAAGACATATTCATGATATTTATGGGGAGAAATACAAGAAAATATGATGAATTCTTGTCCGCTAGTTTTGAACTATTTATAGCCCACAAGTTTCCCAGCATGCAAAGATAAAAAGGTTGTAAGAGATCTTCTCATTCTTGATGTTGATACCTTATCCACAGTTTAATCTTCTTCATGAGTGTGAGCAAACAGCTTTGAATTTGATAGTTTGCAGTATTGTCTTAACGTTTACAAAGCTGAATTGAATTTTGTCGTCTGCTTTATATATTTCATTTTCTGTTTCTCAACAAAATGTGATTTGACAGCACACGAGAATCATCTCCATTGGAGACGATTCTCATGTGCTGCCAAAACATGTTTTTAATGTGAAATAAGACAAATATGAAAAAAAACAGACGTCAATATTTGTTTCCCGCCTTTCAAGGGTTAAGCACGTAAGGTGAATTGGTGAATTGTGAGGCTGTTGATTAGTTGGCCGGTCCATCTCAAATGGCAGCAGAATGTATTAAACTGTGAACACTGTAGACCCTGATTAAACTGTTTGGACTAAGCAAATCTGTGTCTACACTGTTTGCAAAAATATTCATATCTCAAACGAGTCGCCTCATCAGGATCTGCACAGTTTCTAGATCATTTCTGAACATTTTCAAAATTACATATTTTCTAACTAATGGAATAAGTCTGAAATTCAACACAGAATATACAATTGAAGATATCGAAGGGTGAAAGGGTTAACATGGGGAAAACAGGTTTTATTCATTCCGGAATTTGTGAACCGATTTCCGAAATCCAGTTTTCTAAGGCCATTTCCCAGCTATCTATCCAGGTTTTTTTGCCTTCAGCTGCTCTAGCTCCCATTTTCACCATGTTATATTCCAATAGGAATGTCGTAAACAAAATTAATAATTGGCCACATTTCACAAAGTAGAAACAAATGACATCGAGAAAATTTATACCGCCATAAAAACTGGGACAGCATTACCATTTTAGTGAAGTAGACAGTAGATACATGTATACATGTGATAAATGTTGATTGTACCAGTGATCATACATTAATGCAGTACTCAACATGTCATATACATGTATATTACAGCTGTACAAAATATATATATATAGATAGTTTAATATATACGTTATTATACCAAATAAACATTAATTATGCATTTACTAGTCTCAATTATTGTGTTTCATTCCATTAACTGTCCACAATTGTCATACGCCCCATTTCTCCAGTCACATATCAGGAGCTAGACTGTCCACAATTGTCATACGCCCCATTTCTCCAGTCACAGATCAGGAGCTAGACTGTCCACAATTGTCATACACCCCATTTATCCAGTCACAGATCAGGAGCTAGACTGTCCACAATTGCCATACGCCCCATTTCTCCAGTCACAGATCAGGAGCTAGACTCCACAATTGTCATACGCCCCATTTCTCCAGTCACAGATCAGGAGCTAGACTGTCCACAATTGTCATACGCCCCATTTCTCAAGTCACAGATCAGGAGCTAGACTGTCCACAATTGCCATACGCCCCATTTCTCCAGTCACAGATCAGGAGCTAGACTGTCCACAATTGCCATACACCCCATTTTTCCAGTCACAGATCAGGAGCTAGACTGTCCACAATTTCCATACACCCCATTTCTCCAGTCACAGATCAGGAGCTAGACTGTCCACAATTGCCATACACCCCATTTATCCAGTCACAGATCAGGAGCTAGACTGTCCACAATTGCCATACACCCCATTTCTCCAGTCACAGATCAGGAGCTAGACTGTCCACAATTGTCATACGCCCCATTTCTCCAGTCACAGATCAGGAGCTAGACTGTCCACAATTGCAATACGCCCCATTTCTTCAGTCACAGATCAGGAGCTAGACTGTCCACAATTGTCATACACCCCATTTATCCAGTCACAGATCAGGAGCTAGACTGTCCACAATTGCCATACACCCCATTTCTCCAGTCACAGATCAGGAGCTAGACTGTCAACAATTTCCATACACCCCATTTCTCCAGTCACAGATCAGGAGCTAGACTGTCCACAATTGCCATACACCCAATTTATCCAGTCACAGATCAGGAGCTAGACTGTCCACAATTGCCATACACCCCATTTCTCCAGTCACAGATCAGGAGCTAGACTGTCCACAATTGCAATACGCCCCATTTCTTCAGTCACAGATCAGGAGCTAGACTGTCCACAATTGTCATACGCCCCATTTCTTCAGTCACAGATCAGGAGCTAGACTGTCCACAATTGTCATACGCCCCATTTCTCCCGTCTCGGATCAGGAGCTAGACTGTCCACAATTGTCATACGCTCCATTTTTCCAGTCACAGATCAGGAGCTAGACTGTCCACAATTGCCATACACCCCATTTATCCAGTCACATATCAGGAGCTAGAGTCCACAATTGTCATACACCCCATTTCTCCAGTCACAGATCAGGAGCTAGACTGTCCACAATTGTCATACGCCCCATTTCTCCAGTCACAGATCAGGAGCTAGACTGTCCACAATACGCCCCATTTCTCAAGTCACAGATCAGGAGCTAGACTGTCCACAATTGTCATACGCCCCATTTCTTCAGTCACAGATCAGGAGTTAGACTGTCCACAATTGTCATACGCCCCATTTCTTCAGTCACATATCAGGAGCTAGACTGTCCACAATTGCCATACGTCCAATTTCTCCAGTCCCAGATCAGGAGCTAGACTGTGCACAATGTCCACAATTGTCATACGCCCCATTTCTTCAGTCACAGATCAGGAGCTAGACTGTCCACAATTGCCATACGTCCAATTTCTCCAGTCCCAGATCAGGAACTAGACTGTCCACAATTGTCATACGCCCCATTTCTTCAGTCACAGATCAGGAACTACACTGTCCACAGTTGCCATACGTCCCATTTCTCCCGTCTCAGATCAGGAGCTAGACTGTCCACAATTGTCGACACCTCAATTCTACAGTCACATGTCAGTCAGTAGTCAGACTTGTCCCAAATGTCATAATCCACACATGACATAAACCTCAATAGTCCAGTCACAGATCATGAGCTAGACTCTTTCTACACATACCTTAACCCTTAGACCACTATCTTATTTTTTTTTGTCGTCTGCTGTTTATTTTCTATTTGTCATTTTTATCATAAAAAACATGCTTTGACAGCACTTTAGAATAATTTACAACATGGTTTGACAGCATTGACCATTGGAAATGATTCTGAAGTGCTGTCAAACCATGTTTTTATTGAGAAATAAGGCAAGATATAAAAGCAACAACAGACAACAATTGTTGTGAGTAGGGGTTTAAGGGTTAAGCAACATTTCTCGGTTAGAGATCAGGCAGTAAAGGCCGCACATATATCATGGGCCCAATGTCTCCAGTGACATATCAGTATAGGCTAGGTGGAGCATAACTAATGGTTTTGTAAACAGTATGACATTCTCAGACTGCTTGGGGTGGTATTGATAATATGACAAGTGTAACCTACACTATCATTGAATGTGTTACGAGACACCATTAACCCTTACTACGCTGAATTCATTTTTGTGTCTGCCGGAAATGTTATAAATGCCGAATTATATTTTGTCGTTTGCTGGAAATGTTTTATTTTCAATATTTCTCGACAAAAACCTGTTTTGACAGCGCATGAGAATCGTCTCCACTGGAGACGATTCTCATGTACTGTCAAAACCGTATTTATTTTTAAAAAATGAGGCAAAAATGAAAAACAGCAGACGACAATTTCTGTCTCCAGCGTAGTGAAGATTAATGGATTTTTTTCCATATTTGTTACCCTATTTCATGCTGAAGATTGAAGATTGAAAATCTTTCTCATGAAAAATTTGTATTACTCACCTAAAAGTCTATTACCGTATGTTACCACTCATTTGAACCATCTCGATGAGACTGTTTGAAAGCATAATTTGCTACCACTCATTTAGTGGTAGCAAATTATGCTTTCACGAAGAAGTAAAACAAATAGAAAAGAAAATGTTGGTAAATGTCGATACCTGCAAATTGTTATACAGCATGAAATGGATTAAATGGCAAGTGTAGACCCTGATCAGATTGGCGACATGCAGACTGATCATGGTACACTGGTTGCATTTGTCATAGTACAAACTGTACATGGACACGCCATAGATAATTTGAATTGCAAACTATGGCAAGTTGCACTGCAGGGGATGTAGAATTCTTTTTTTTATTAATTTGTTCCCACGAAAGAACAATTTGTTCCCTCAATTTAACAATTCGTTCCCACTAATTAACAATTTGATCCCTCAATTTAACAAAATTCGTTCCCACGAAATAACAATTCGTTCCCGTTAATTCGTGGGAACGAATTGTTATATCGTGGGGACGAATTGTCATTTCGTGGGAACAAATTGTTAATTCGTGAAAACAAATTGTTAAATTGAGGGTCCGAATTGTCATTTCGTGGGACGAATTGTAATTTCGTGGGACGAATTGTTAATTCGAGGAAACAAATTGTTAAATTGAGGGAACAAATTGTTAAATTGATGAAACGAATTGTCATTTCGTGGGAACGAATTGTTAATTCGAGGAAACAAATTGTTAAATTGAGGAAACAAATTGTCATTTCGTGGGAACACATTTTTATTTTGTGGGAACGAATAAACAAAAACTAGAAAATGTGTTCATAGAACACGGATGCCCCACTTATCGCTTTGATAATAAATGAAGCCAAATTCCAAGTGAACATTTATTTTTACCGGAGCGTTAAAGTTTTTGAGGCACCAAGTATGTGACCTTGACCCTGGACTTGGCGGGGGCAGGACGAACGTGGATTTAGCACAAGGTGGTGGAGTACCATTAGAGCAATGCGTATATGAAGTATGAAGCTGATCCGTTAAAGGGAACAGAAATTATAAGATATTTACCCGAGCGTTAAAGTTTTTGAAGCACTAAGTATGTGACCTTGACCCTGGGCTTGGCGGGGGCAGGACGAACGTGGATTTAGCACAGGGCGGTAGAGTACCATTAGAGCAATGCGTATATGAAGTATGAAGCTGATCCGTGAAAGGGAACAGAAATTATAAGATATTTACCCGAGCGTTAAAGTTTTTGAAGCACTAAGTATGTGACCTTGACCCTGGGCTTGGCGGGGGCAGGGCGAATGTGGATTTGGCACAGGACAGTAGAGGACCATTAGAGCAATGCGTATATGTAGTATGAAGCTGATCCGTGAAAGGAAACAGAAAGTATAAGATATTTACCCGAGCGTTAAAGTTTTTGAAGCACCAAGTATGTGACCTTGAACATGGGCTTGGCGGGGGCAGGACGAACGTGGATTTGGCACATGACAGTAGAGGACCATTAGAGCAATGTGTATATGAAGTATGAAGCTGATCCGTGAAAGGAAACAGAACTTATAAGATATTTACCCGAGCGTTAAAGTTTTTGAAGCACTAAGTATGTGACCTTGACCCTGGGCTTGGCGGGGGCAGGACGAACGTGGATTTGGCACAGGACAGTTGAGGACCATTAGAGCAATGCGTATATGAAGTATGAAGCTGATCCGTGAAAGGAAACAGAAATTATAAGATATTTACCCGAGCGTTAAAGTTTTTGAAGCACCAAGTATGTGACCTTGACCCTGGGCTTAGCAGGGGCAGGACGAACGTGGATTTGGCACAGGGCGGTAGAGGACCATTAGAGCAATGCGTATATGAAATATGAAGCGATCCGTGAAAGAAAACAGAAAGTATAAGATATTTACCTGAGCGTTAAAGTTTTTGAAGCACTAAGTATGTGACCTTGACCCTGGGCTTGGCGGGGGCAGGACGAACGTGGATTTGGCACAGGACAGTAGATGACAATTAGAGCAATGCGTATATGAAGTATGAAGCTGATCCGTCAAAGGAAACAGAAATTATAAGATATTTACCCGAGCGTTAAAGTTTTTGAAGCACCAAGTATGTGACCTTGACCCTGGGCTTGGCAGGGGCAAGACGAACGTGGATTTGGCACAGGGCGGTAGAGAACCATTAGAGCAATGTGTATGTGAAATATGAAGCAGATCGGTCGAAGGATGAAGAAATTATGAGACATTTACCCGAGCGTTAAAGTTTTGTGACGGACGGACGGGACGGACGGACAAGGGTAACACTAAATGCCCCCTCCACTATCGTGGTGGGGCATACAAAATCCATGACCCTACGGGGCTCCGTAGAATTGGAACCTATGGCAAGTTTCACATGTCTGGGGTAGGTTTTCACAACAACTTGAAATTGTTGTGTTTCTTGGTAAAACTGATGTCCATAGCCATTTATATCCATAATGCATTCGTTAATAGCTTCATTGTCTACGGCAACAGAGGGCGAACACATATTTCACCAGTACAAATGGGATTTAAAACATAATTCCCGTCTCTCAGAATTAGATCTGTGTCTAACTCGAGTGTTCGAGCAGCAGTAAAGGCTGGGTAGATAGTGATAGACAGAAAACATTAACACCCGGCAATAATAATTGTTGTCGGGCAGTTTGCCAATATGTATGTGTTTACGTTATTCATAGTCAAACATGACCTTGTATGAGCCGTACTAACTGCAATTAACAATTGTCGTCTGCTGTTGCTTTTATATCTTGCCTTATTTCTCAATAAAAACATGGTTTGACAGTACTTCAGAATCATTTCCAATGGAAATGATGATAAAGTGCTGTCAAAGCATGTACATTATTCTAATGTGCTGTCAAAGCATGTTTTTGATGATAAAATAAACAGCAGACGACAAAAAATTAAGATAGCAGTGTAAGGGTTAAATTTTGTTGTCTGCTGATTATTTTTTATTTTCCATTTTTAACAATGAAAATGTGTCTTGACAGTGCACAGCTAAATTCATGTTTTTGCTACATTTTAATACCAAGCAGAATTAAAGTTCGTAGTCTTTTAGTTTATTTTTCATGTGTTGATAGCATAGAAGAATTGTCTCCAAATTTGTATGTCAGGATTTGATTGATTTATTGGTGTTTAATGGTCTATCAACAGCTACGGTCATTTAAGTCCAGCTAGGGCTCCAGGCCAATGGGTTCGATCCTGCCTGTAACCCGAAGTGGGGATCCGAAAACCAGAACGGAATATTTACATAAGAAAATATATATTCAGCCCTCATACACACTAGTATTATTATCACAGGTAGAACCAGATTCAACTCTCATATACAAGAATGCCAAAAATGTACCCGAGTGCCAAACCAGCAGCCGATTTCATCAAAGTTGCAAAGTATACTTATCTAGCAAAGTATCTAGCAAAGTATACTTTGAGGGAGGAATCATTTATTTTTCACGAAATGTATTATGTCATATAGAACTAACTACTGCATATTTATATTTAATGATTAAAAGTATGCATAATTATTATACTAAATTTATTACATTATTACAGCCAAAATGGCTGTGATAATGTGATAAATTAAGTATAATAAAAATTAATAAATTTATCCTTAAATTGAAAATTTCTCCCTCAAAGTATACTTTGCTAGGTAAATATACTTTGCAATGTTGGTGAAATAGGCTACTGGTCTCCGGTCGGGATTCCGGCAAGGATGAATCCTGATCGTTAAATTATCCATCACATGCTCCCAACCAACCACCACATGTAAGCTAAGAATTTGACACCATGCATGGTAAGGCATGCTCTACTCTGCATAGGGTTTTTTATTGACGGAAATTGCCGTCTGCTGTTTTTCATTTTTGCTTTAATTCTTAACAAAAAAATGGCTTTGACAGCACATGAAAATCGTCTCCACTGGAGACGATTCTCATGTGCTGTCAAAACCAGGTTTTTGTCGAGAAATAGTGAAAATAAAACATTTCCAGCAGACGACAACATTTAATTCAGCGTAGTAAGCGTTAATCACCGTTGATTGAAATAGCTCCTCTAACAAACGATATTATGTATAATGGTAAGCAATTTCAAAATTGCGAGATAGCTAGTGATATCAGGCGCGGATACAGGGGGGGGGGGGATAGTTGGATGCCCTTTTTCGTGGCCTAGGTGTCAGGAAATCGCATCTGCGGCGATCTGTCTGGCATTTAAAAATTTCATGTGGGAGGACCCCCAGACCCCCCTACTTTACGATGCTCATATATTATAAGACACTTACCAGAGTGTTAAGGTTTCGAATGCACCACGTACGGTGACCTTGACCCTGGGCTTAGTGGGGGTGGGGCGATTGTTGATTTGTCACATGGCGGTAGAGGACCATTAGAGCAATATGTGTGTGAAATACCAAGCAGATCTATGTAAGAAAACACAAATTGTAAGACATTTACCCAGGCTTTGACGGAAGGGACGTATGGACACTGGTAACACTATATGCCCCACCCACCATTCGGTGGTGGGGGCATAACAATATGCCCGACTACTTCTTTAAACGTGGCTGTGACTGAAGAAAAGGGCTTATGGGTTTTGCGACCAGTGTAGATCCGCATGCGCAGTATGATCAGGATCTGCACTGTGAAATCTCTACCATGCTTCTAACAGGCAATATAGCTAGTTATCAGGGTACAGGGGTGTGCTATTTGATCTCATAATCCCATAAGACCCATTTCTCCAGTCACTGCCACAAATAATTGTACCAGCTGCAGTTCATGTCTGTATTAACCTGCAGTCACATTTATGCATGCAGGCCAAACCACAGGCTTGTACCTTCAGTCGTTTGTGAGAACTGTAATTTAAAGTAACCTCGGGGTCAAAATCACAAATACAGCAATATTGAACACACTGAAAACACAAGTAGTATAGAGGGAGTCAAAATGATAACAGCAACCATTGTGCTGTTATTGAGAGGTATTGTAACTTCCACCACCAACAAAATGTTGGTGGTGGGATTGAATGAGAAAGTGGTCTTGTAGTCCCAATTATATTGGAGATTGGGATATTTTATATTCCAACACCACATTTTCCTCCTCCAATATCGCTAATTTATTCCGTAGATCAGCAACTAATTCTACCAACTCTAGTCTACCACGTTCACCTTTAGTCACCTGGCAGCACAGTTGCTTATGTCTACAAAGAGTTTGGGCACTAACGAATTTACAAGGGCATCTGGGGCATTGGAATTGTGGGGCGACACAAGGAAATTTTCTACGTCTCGATAGATGCCTTCGTAGATAGTCTTTACACGCAAAAGTCTTACAACAAGTCACACACTCCATTATATATGTATATGTATATGTATATGTTTATATTCAATTGGACGTGAAAAAAACATGATGTAAATTTTTCACGTCCAATTGAACAGATAAATTTCATAGGTTATAACAAAAGTATATAGAGAAAATATTATAACGCCAGAAACTAGAGCAGAAATAGAAAGTTTGAGAAGAGAAACCGAATCTCTAGGGATTACTTATGGTAAACGGTTGAGAGTTAGGGGGTTGACAAAGCTGATAAACGCCGTAAAGAATTAGGCGTTTACACGTCGAGTAGGTAGGGCATACTCCAGAGGTGCCTTCACAAATACCGTCTTGGGGTCTCAGGAGTTAACCACTACAAATAGGAAAACGACTACTTGTAGAGAGTAATAATTGGAATGAGAACGGCCGCCCTGCCGGCTTCCCCCGCCGTAGTTAAACCAAAGCGTAAACTTAAAACCACCCTCCTACACGCAATAGCTGACGAGTGCGAGGCTATTCTAGCGGTTAGAGACGAAGAGATGGAGAAAGTCGAGCAGGGTAGACGCACGTTCACGTTCTCATTTAGGAAACACGTAGAAAAGGAAATACCTGATAGGATAGTAGAGAAATTAACTTCTCATCTGACAACAAACTTCCACCTAAGATATTCATACTCCTACAAACTACAACACATTGAGGAAAAAGATCACCGAGGTCGCGCAAAGACAATAATATTTAATAAGAATCTTGGGGGGAGTAGGTGGATGGACTCCTTAGGTGAAGTAGAGAAATGGGCGAAAGATAACGAGAAAAAGAGGATGGATATAGATAAAGTCGAGAGGCCCAACACGAAATGGACGTTCGTGAGGTGGGAGCAGGTTTATATAAAACTAGTGCAGGGAACACGAGGAGTAGATCTCGGGCTGACTTCCAAACACGCGGTTGGTGGACCTCTCCCAGACTGGTTGAGGAGTAAGAAAGGTATGTACTCGTTAGACAAATACAACGATGAGCTGTGTCTATTCAGGTGCCTGGCCATTCACGACGGGGCTTACCCAGACAGGTGTACCGCCCAAGCCAGAGAGATGAGTGCTAAGTATTTCGGTAAGAGAGAGCCTGGGCCTATTCCGCTAGACGAGCTGAACAAGGTTGAGGAGAAGTTTAAGGTGGGTATAGAAGTATATCAGCCAACCGAGAGTGGAATATGGTGGTTGAGGAAGGCACCAGCAGACTATGAGGAGGTAGGTACGAAGCATATGACGATAGGCATCTACAAAAACCTCGCGTTCCTGATAAAAAATATAAAAGGTCTGTCGAAAACGTACACCTGTGACACTTGCAAACAGAGGTTCACGAAGGCTAGTAACGTTACTCGGCACGGACCCAAGTGCATGACGGGCGAGACACACGCCGTATGCGAAGGGAAAGTTATCGAGCGCCCTCGCTCCGCGTTCGAGAAGGCCTTCTACACAAAGAGTGTTGGAAGCCTAGGGGCACTTGATTGGATGGCGTCTGTTGAGAGTGAGGAGAACGTGCACATCCACCACGAGCAGTGTGGACACGGCGGGGAGAGGTGGATCTGTGGATCTCCAGTAGATGGATACTGCAAGGAAAAATAATACGGTGTACCAGTATCACGGGTGTTTCTGGCACGGCTGTCCGAAACATCACCCGGCGAAATGGTACGAGTTTCGCACCAGCAACAAGCGGGATAAAGAGATCCGTGAAGCAGGAGTTAACCTAGTGATAATGTGGGAGTGTAAGTATAACAGAACCGAGGCTACGATTAAGACAGGATGTCCCACCACACTGTACCCGTACCAGATAGTATACGATTTTGAAGCTTATCTGAGTAAGGAAGGGAGGACCGACCAAACGCCAGACCTATCGTACGAGACAGAGCACGTGCCCCCGTAAGCGTTAGCATAGGGGACAACCTGTCCGGAACCGTATCTCAAATCTGTGACACGGATCCTGCCAAACTGGTAAGTAAGTTCATAGAAGATCTGCAGGAGAGGGGTAGGGACATTCGCGAAGAAGTGGGTCGCCGGTACAGGTTCGAGGACACTCCGGAATTCAGATTCATGGACGTTCTCCTGTATCTTGGTCCGGGAGTCAGTTACGATAAGTGGATTAAGGCATACGACTGCTCATCTCAAAAGTCTTTCTTCCCGTATGAGTGATTTGATTCTGTAGACAAGCTAGACTATCAAGGGCTCCCTGACATAGAGCACTGGTATTCCAAACTCAGATGTGAGATGCTGGTAACCGAGGAGCAGCTGGAGGAGTGCAGGAGAATTTTCGATGAGAAAGGAATGAGAACATTTAAGGACTGGGTGAGATCTCGACGTATCACCTTTTCTAGGGGTTTTCTAGGGGAAGGGCAATTATGTAAGATGTGTGTGACCCGGTTTTACAAAACACAGAGGAGTAGATATATTCAAAGACACCGTTACCCTACCAGGAGTAGCCATCCAATATCTGATGCGAGGAACGGCGTCGGCAAGTGCTGGTATCTCAGGAAAAACTGGATCCGGACCGAATACTGGCCAGCTGTACGCCCCAGAGAAAGAGACGTACGAGATGTTACAGGGAGCTCTAGTCGGAGGACCGTCTATCGTGTTCACCAGATACGCCGAGGCTGGTGTTTCTAAGATACGCCCAAACAGTAAGGGTGAAGGGAAACCGTATCAGGCAGTCCTCGGGTACGACGCTAACGCCCTGTACCTGTCGACACTCAAAAAAGAGATGCCGTGCGCTAAGGAAACTATACACCACAATAAGACACCCCACAACCAAAAGATCATAGACAAGTTCTGCCAACGGGTACACAGGGGAAGTGATTACTGGTTCGGGTTCGCCGAGGTGGATATAGAAGTCCCAAAAAGCCTGAGAGAAAAGTTTGAAGAGATGTCTCCGCTGTTCCTAAACGGGGTAGTTGAAGAGGAGGAGGTTCCGGAGCACATGCTCCAGTATCTGAAAAACACAGGCAGGAATCGAGGAGACGGAACAAAATTAGTGGGCACGCTGTCAGCAAAAAAGATGCTGTTGTATGCCCGCTTTTTGAAGTGGTTCTAGAGACGGGGCTAGTGATAACCGGCCTCCACAGGATCCTAGACTACGAAGCTGGAAAACCTTTGCTTGGTTTTTTGTCGAAGAGGTGACTGCGGCTAGGAGGACCGGAGACGTAGATGAGTCGAAGAAGCCGGTAGCTGAAATAATGAATTTGTTGGTTGGTAATTCGTGTTGTGATAAGATGATTGAGGCTACCAGAGAGAACCTTACCTTAACACTACGTACACTTAAAACCATGAGAGCTGTGTGGATAAAGTACTACGCTCAGCGTTCTTCGAAGATCTGGAAGAGATCGGAAACGCGTATGAGATATCTAGTAGGAAGGCTAAGTGTGCTATTAAGAGACCGTTTCCCTGTGGGATAGCCGTGTACCAACTAGCCAAGCTGAGAATGTTAGAGTTCTATTACGACTTTCTAGACAAGTACGTATCGAGAAAGGACTTTGAACTAATTCAGATGGATACGGACAGTATGTACATAGGTGTGAGTGCTAAACCGGATAGTACAGCTAACGATGAAAGCCTAGACGCGCTGGTGAAGCCTAGACAACGTGTGACATACGAGAAAGATAAGCGCAACTGGCTCGCATGGGACCAATGGAGTAACAGAGAACCTGGGCTGTTCAAGATGGAGTTCCAAGGAGATAGAGCTATAGCGCTATCCAGTAAGTGTTACTTCGTAGAAAAGCTGGCTGAGAGCGAAGACTCCAAGTGGCATCCGGCCAGGCACCAACGACGCGCGCTGGCCACACAACCAACTCCAATCGAGATTGGAATTGAAACCCCGGGCGTAGTGAAGCATTCCTCTAAGGGAATGAGTAAGAGAAACCAACGCGTGAGTTGGAATAGATATAAGAACGCGTTGGAAGGCCATAGAGACGTGGCTAAAATATAGGGTTCCGTATGAACGGTGGAGTAATGAAAACATACACCCAGAGTAAACTAGGGTTGTCGGCGTACTACGACAAGAGGAGAGTGATGGAAAACGGGGTACACACCGAGCCTCTAACATAGGTAAACAAAAAAAAAGGACTCTTAAACAGGGGAGAATACTAAAGACTCTGACGATCCGGGGGTAGCTGGGTGTCAGAAGGTACCATAAGAAGTTCTTCACGAACAAACCCGCGAGATGTACCATCAGCCAAATAGTAGAGCACGGGCTCATCAGGTTTGGTAATATATCGATTTAGATGATATACATTGAGAGACCACCCGGGATCAGTCGTGCGGCGGCTGCCACCTTCGAGCTCTCCCGGTTGATAGAGGTACCGGACGTCAATATCTGATGGAAGCCGTTGCTCCTCTAAACCAACGGGTCGCCCGCGCGAGACGGCAGAGGGCTGGCTCGTCACCCTTTTAAACTTTATAGCATCTACAGGCTTCTTACCTATCAATCTGGTCACCTCTCCGTTCAGTGCGGAGACCACGGCGGGCAGTCTGGCCACCCACTCGGTCGATCGCGAATGAGGGTCTACAAGTTCTTTGGCGTATTGGTGTCCGAACAGTCTCTCAGCCAGGGTTCGATTGAAGCGCTCCACGATCCCCTGGTCCCGGTGGATGTTGACGCGGCCGCGTCTGACAGAAACGTCGTGCTTAGACAATAGATGAGATATCGCGCCCATGAACTCGCGGCCGGGATCGACCTGGAGAAGATTCGGCCATTTGAGAGGACTCCTCTTATATATTCGGGAAAGAGCATCGGCCACCTCCTTAGACTCTTTAGTGGCTAACGGCTCAGCCCCCTTATACCGACTCGCTACGTCAACGATTGTCAGTGCGTACTTGTACGTCTTGCGACCGACGCGATCGTGAGGGAGAAATAGGAGGTCTGCTTGGTGGACTTCGTTCGGCACCGGCACGTCGAATTTCGGGCGCGGAATATTGTGAGGCGCGAGCAAATAGATCTGCCAGATGGCCTGCTTCTTAAGCCATTCCTTGGCTGCGTTTTCGGAAACCTTGGTCGCCGCCGCGAGGTTCTTGATGGCCGAGAGCCCCTTCCAGTAACCGCGGGGGCTGTAGTATGTGTTCGCTAACTTGCGCGCTAGGCGAACCGATAGTTTAGTATTAAGTTTGCGCGTGTCCATCGTATGCGAGGTATTCTAATAGATCGGACAATCTCCAACATGCCATCGCCAGATCGTCCGGTAACTGCGTCGTAGATACTAAACCTTTGTTGGAAGTCCAATCGCGATTGGGTTGGAACAGGAGAGGGAATTCTGGGGAATTTAACTCTAACATCCGCTTTGCGAAAAGGATGGCCGCTTTTTCATCCTCACGCCACTTCTCGAGAGAATCTCGGGCCAGACGAATCATACTCTTTGCACCAGGTAAACGATGTTTAAGGGCCGTGTAGCCTACATCAATCATAGCAAAATAAAGTTCGTCAACTAACATCGTTCTATATATATATATATATTTATACAAAAATGTTTTTAAAATTAATTATTGCTTATTGCTTATTTCAATCTAGATTGAATATAGTAGCTGACGAGACCCGTTGCAACCATTCCCACGACGATGAACACGATCTCGCGGTCATTTTGGGCATCTGATGGTACATAGAAAATTGAAAGCTGGGGCTCGGGATCCAGCGGCACGAGACTTTTCTGCGGATATGCCCGCGCGTACTCGTGGATGGCGTCGTCAACGTTCCGGAAAGTTTGCACGGCGTGATTCTCGCGACGAAGATCTTCGTTGGTCCAGTCCAGACGGGCGGTTCGTTTTTGAGACCAGGTTTCCTTTGCGCTATTGAGTTGTTCTACAGCTAAATCGTGATGCTTGCGCTCCTCATCCGCGTCCGAGCTTTTCAGTTTCGAGAAGAAAAAGTTGCTACCGCTGAACGCAAATGCGTTCACCACCGCGCCACCTATCATCATTGCGATCGCACTAGCTATTTTATTTCCATATATCAGGAGGTAGAATTCCAGCTTTAATTAGAAAATCTCGGGTCCAAATTGCGGACGCTATATTTAAGCCCACGTTTAATACGTCTTTCACAGTAAAATCTAATTTGGGAAAGGGCCCTCCTATGATCATCTTTGTTACTCGAGCATACCCGATACTGAAACCCGATATCACCACGCCGTGATAAAGCGCATTCACTATCATTTTACCATTTTTTTCAGCCATTACTGATAACTATAATTATTGCATATAAAAGGGATCGCGATTAATGTTTAAATGGTGCTCAATCGGTTTCGTAACTTTCTTCGGAACCACCTCCAACAGTGGTGGGGATTGTCTCGAAATATATTTCCACACACACACGGTGCCCACAACTGCCAGACCACCACCAACAACCCACGGGATGATTTCCCAATCAGGTTCAACAATGTTGAGGTAATAGGGGGTAGGAGGTATACCAATCGGGGATTGCTCTTCCAAACTGGAGCATGTTAGTGGAGAAACGGCTGCCTTCGGATGTGGAACCACCGGGTGTTTTGCTGTTTCAACAGCAGGAACAAATAACGACCGTTTGGCCTCTCGACGCTCGGCGAGTATTTTATCTTGTTTAGCTTTTCGGGTGGCAGCCGCTGCCCGCCCAGCTGCCTGTCTTTTTGGGTTTTTGTTTTTTGTCGTTGCAACTGGAGCTTGCTCCTGTGGAGCTTGTTCATGTGGAGCTTGTTCCCCCAACGCCGTTGGAAGTGCTGCAATCGGGTTCCACAGTGTTGGAGCAATCGGTGATTGCGGTTCCGTCACTCTCGCAGGTGCGTCTTGTGTCATCATTTATAATATTAATATTAGGGCTTATAGTTCGTGGGCATATATGTCCAAATTGACAGTGTTTACCCGTGGTCAACGCGGTTGTCAGCGGAGCTAAGTACATTCCAAACTTGTGATAAATTGAGCAGCAGGCTGTTCTAAGAGTGTGTCCTATAAAAGGATCAGTCTCTAAATCACTAATCAACCCCGCGATGTCAGATATAGGGAGAATTTCACTGACACCGGTAGCGTTCAAATGAATAGCCGCCGCCCCAAGAGTTTTCGTCATCTCTGCCCCCAATTTAGATTCGTATCGTGCATACATTTTATCAACCTCCGCATCTGACATTTTATCCACCTGACAAACTGAGAGACGCCTACCGAAATACTGCTTCGATTGTCCTCCAGCAATCAGCGCAGCTAGCCGCTCGCGTCGCGTCATGTTTTCATTTTCTTTCGGGACCGTATCGGCAGCCGTGCCGGCAGTCATGCTGACAGGTGTTCCTACAGTTTCAGTCGTGTCGGCAGTCGGAGCGACTGTTTCTTCCATTAGCTGATCGAGAAGTTCGTCGCAGTTCATTATTTTATTTTTAATAATTAGTACTATTCTGACTAGTCTCATAAGTCTAACATAAAACTGTTTATAATTAATTATGAGTAACAGCATCAATCCAATCGCGATTGGAAGAATTGAAGTTGCGAATAATTCAGTAATATTTAGTAGATATTAGTAAATATTTAGTAGATATTAGTATATTAGTATATTAGTAGATATTAGTAAATATTAGTAGATATTAGTAAATATTAGTAGATATTAGTATATATTAGTAGATATTCAGTAATTAATTGATAACTTCGTAAGCAGTTGGTTGATCAGTCTTTAACAAAAGCTTGGCGTGCTTAGTTTCGGAAAGCATCTATCGAACCTCCAGGCACTCCTTGCGGGTTGTGATAACGTCATTCTCTCGAAGACAGTCATCGAATGAGTCTCGGTCCTTGCAGTGAAAGAGGGCGACCCATTTTGTTTGCTCGCGCAGATCCTTGAGGACGGCGTTGTACTTTTGAGTGGAGATCCATACGCTTTGACTCGCATGGCGGCCAGAAAATGCGAGCTCGGAGAGCATGTACTTCTTTTTGGTCATCGCCGCCTTGGCCGAGCAATCGTCAATCACGTATAGGGTGGGCTCACCCTGGAATCTTTGGTATAAACCACGCAATCAATCGTGAAGCCTGTCGCCGGGGTCAATGACGTATACCTCATGGTCGGTCCATATCCACGGGCGCCGCTGATAAGTCTCGTTGTGCCGCACAGTAGGACACAGGATCACAATGTGTCGAAAGGCATCACGGTAGGAACCCTCGAGCAAGTCGAGGATGAAAACCGTTTTTCCACATCCTGTCTGCCCACATATTATGGCAGAGTGGGCATCCCCAATCGTAAATTGGTATTGATTGCTAATTTTCTTAATTTTTTCAAAATTATTAATTAATAAATCGTTAGATTTAGTAGAGTGCTGAGACGTATCGGCCATCTTCGATGTTGAGTTGTGCGTCTGTAATTATATATAAGTACACGTTCAATGCGCCATTTCCATCCGCCTCTTTGGTTATCTGGATCGTCACACCCTCACTAGCGTTCTCAACTTGGCGTCCGCTGCCGTGTATTTGGTCGTCGTCGCTGGCTCGCATGTCTAGCCATAACGCAGTATTTGGTATTCATGAAACTCCGCGAGGGAGGACGGCCGAGAGATGTAGGTCTTTGGAAACAACCTGCTGCAACCTCCGGAGAGCGCTTAGAGCCGGCAGCAAACTGCTTTCTTACTTCATCCCACTGCTGGTGCGCGCGAAGACCCGCGCTGTAGAGTTGATTGGGTACTCCCTCGATCGTCACCTCTACCTTCGTGATTTTGGGGTTATAGAATTTGTCGTTTTTTTTAGCCCCGAGCGCGAACCGAGCATCCTCGAACAACATCAGTATACATTTCATCCAGCGGGCGGGTACGTTGACATTAATATTCCACAATGTGTCGCTTTTGTCTTTCGTCATCTTGCGGTGGCGAAGAACTCGGTCGTAAAGTATGGCAACGCGCCCGGCGTACTGGGTTCGGATCAATCGCTCGAGTTCGGGCATCGTGACCATGTCGTACTCCAGCGAAACATTATCGATCGTATATTTCGATGCCATGTCGGTGGCTATGAGAACTCGGCCGTAGTCGTTGAACGTTAGTTCGTATTCGAGGCGGTCAGCCAAAGCATTCTGATAGTATGGCAGTGGGACTCCTCCTCCAGCAACTAAAACGTCCGGCGGGCGGGATGTTAGAATGCCGGTTGCCGTAAGGAAATAAAAAAAAAGAGAAAACGCCCGCGACCGCGTTGTCACTCGAGACGTTATCTGCCTTGTTACCAGCCCCAATTCTAAGTCTGGTTACGTTCTTATTTTTGCTGGTGTCAATACCCTGATAGACCGCGTTTTCGCGCTCATGCGACGTCTTCCAGAGGTCCTGATAACAATGGTAGACGTCGCTGTCATCGATCGACATCACCTCATTACCAGAAATCTTTATCATAGTCTTCTTGACGATGGCGCGACCCAGGTTCTGAACGACGGTTCGGTCCGCGTCCGTCGACGTCAGCGAAATAGTGAAAGCGAGGCGAACAGTCCCCGGCACAATGACGTCGCTAGCTCCGAGGTTGGGGAAGCGGACTAACAGCGGCTGGTTCTGGTCGATCGTCGATGGGTTGTTCGTAATAACGATACTCTGTCTAACGCCTTTCGCCCCGAGGGGCTCCCGCAGTCTGCCGTATGGATTGAGTTTGCGACCGTATTGACTCGAATGCATATTTTCAGTGAAACTAAATATCTCTATTAAACCCGTATGGTTTTGTCTTTAATACATAAATAATTAAAAGATGGATGATTTTGACATGGACGCATTCGGCAGAGACGATGTCCGAAATGATGACATCGATGATGATGACATGGATGATGATAACGAAACGACCTTCATGGAGATTCCAGGAACTTCAGCCGGCGAGAAAATAGGTGGCGCTACCAGCACCACTAGTCAACGTCGGGTTCTACTCGAGGGAGCTGTAAACGACTACTACAACAGTTTGGCAGAAAACGGTGTGGTCCCATCTGTCGGCCGCGACTACTCCAAGTTCGGATTGGATCTGCGTGGTAGGTTGCGACTAAAAGCATCAAATACCCAAATCGTCAACATGAATACCGGAAAACCCCTATCGCTGAACACACAATTGCTGGAACCCGGGGCGGTGGCGAAATCATAAAGAACGAACTAGGATTCGTAGATTGGGCGCGTGGTAAAACAATTATGCCGGCCCGCACTGTAGCGGCCCTACAGTCTACCGACGAAACTCTGGTGAAGACGGCCGCCGCGATAGAAACAGTCGAGCTCAGCGAGCTCCCTCGTGTAGCCACCGACGCTATTCGCACGATGGAGACCACGTTCAGCGAGTTAAACAGCATGATGGATCACCCCCCGTTACCTCTTCGCGAACTCTGGGGACTCGATAAGGCTATGCAAACGATCTGGGGCGAACTGGTCCATAACCTCGCCAAGCTCACGGAGCTGGATAAACATATCACGCTAGAAGAAAGGAAACTGGAGGAAGCCCGTGGCGATAGAGAATCTACCGAGCGAATCACCGAACGCCTGCGGTCGTTGCGGGATGAAACAGCAGCTCGTTTGGAGGCTGCCTCGACTAACCGTGAGGCTCTCCGCACCCAAACAAGTCGGATCCACGAAACATTCTCGAGGGTTCTGCACGAGGACACGACACTCGGTGAGCGTCTTCGCACTCTGTTCAGAGAGCAGGGCATCACGATAGCAAGCATCCTCGCGGCTCTCGGTATGACTATATCTACTATAGTTCTAGCTTTCACTGGCGGTGCGACTGCACCCACTCCACCACCCGCGCCAGCACCCGCGCCATCCGGTGGAGCCAAGGAGTGGGTAAAAAAACAACTAAAAGCTCTCGCCAGTCTCCTGGCTAAATTAGCCGGAAATGCGGCTGCCGCGCTGCCTGGGTTGATCGGGGGTCTCGTCTCCTTTTTGCTATCTATATTATCAAAAACGGCCGGATGGCTCGCCGAGAATGCTTGGGCCTTAATCGTGGCGATCGCCGGTCTCCTACTATTCTCCGCACGAGAGTTCCTAAAACCAAAGCGCAAATAGTCCGATCGCCACGAGGGCGACGACGAGCCCTAATTTTTCATCCTCGTGGGTTGTAGTTCCGAAGGAACTTGCTGGTGCATCAAGTCCTATTGCAGCCGTTGGAACAACGGTGGAACTTGCTGTGACACTAGTTCCCGCTCCTATTCCAATTCGTGAATTGGGGAAACTTGATAAGGTGCTTTGTACTGGGGTGGGTGCTTGCGGTTTTATGAAATCAGTTCCATGCGCGGTGCGCTTGATGATATCCGCGTTCACGTTCCCATTATGGCCGATCTTTTGTTTGACGGTGGCGATTACGATCTGATTATTGTAACCGTCAACCCGGTCGTCTCGTAGTATATACATATACGCCATATACACACCTATTCCAAATACATAGTCTACTGGGGTGCCGGCATACTGCAAAACGTCTTGATACCGCTGGATCGCCGCCGGGAGGTCCACCGGTTTGTTTATTGCGTCCTCGACATTTGCCAAGAACTGTTTCTGTCTATCGAACGCCGTCCCGGTTCCTATTATAGAACTGCGCACTTGCGACTGTGCGCCGAGGATGGCCCAGACGTATGTGCGAATGGAGTCGTTGAGACGAATAACCCCGGCCTCCGTGAACCCCAGACCCGTATCTAACATAAATGATCCCCACGTGGTATTTACCCACGCAGGTTGCTGAATGAAATCGACGTGGGCCGATTTGAAAGACCATGGTACTGGTGGCACGAATTCGGTATTATTTAGTTTTATTGGTGGTGGTGGATCCTTTGGGTGCTTCAGAAACCCCATACCCGTTATGTGAACGTCACCTAAACCAAAAGTGTACCAGGACTCTTTCTGGTGCCAGTCCGCGTCTTTTGGGGCCCTAAATTCGTTACAAATTCTTTCGAACGCCCTACGGTCGTATGCGTTGGAAATTGGATTCCAGCCGTCGTCCTGCGGCAGTGAGATTTTCTGTTCTTTGAGAATCCTCCTAATAGTGTAATACGCGTGAAAGTTGTAAAAGGCCCTCAAGAAGGGATCCTCCGCGGCCAGATGGTCCTGAGAGGAAACCCCGCATCCGGCTGTTGCGCACCATACGGCGAAGTTAAGCTGATTCTGCCAAAACCGCATCGGTGTTGCTTTCCACCCGTTCACGGCCTCCATGGTAGTAATCTTGGGCAGCCTATATTGTTCAAAGATGTCGGGAAAGTTGGTTTGAAAGCGTTTTCCACCACTAACTTGGCGTGCACCAGCCGGGGAGCCTTAGTGTCATATACCCCACAGACCGCGTACTTTGCATTTGAATTAAAGCTAAATGCCTTGGTATCCATTGAAAGATATTATTATGTTTGCTACTATCACTAATGTTCAAAAAGAGAGTTGTGAACTTCAGAAGTCAATCGACAACTGCTGCGGAAAACGCCGGGTGGTCCTCAGATCAATCACCTTCACGGTTGGATGGCAGAATGTGGGAAAGAGTGAAGGGTTTTATATGTGAAGGATGAACAACAATTCTGGTGTAAAGCTGCCTCACGGACTGTGGGGAATAAGACAGCTCAAAGATTTTGTCAACTCAGAGCTTGACGGTATAATCAACCTCACAGTATCGAAGGCTACCGGGCTCGCAACAATGACCATCAGCCCTGATAATAAGGTAGTGGTCTCCCCGGGGTTGGGTATTCAACTCGGTTTTAGAGAGACATACTCCGCAAATAAAGGAGTGTTTACCCCGGGTGAGTACGTCGGTGATAACCCGGTAGACTTCGCCTTCACGAAATCTCTCAGGGTGCACCTGGATCGGGTGAACACATCGTACAACACGGTAGACGGATCCCCCAGCACATTATTGAAAACCGTGCAAGCCAGCGACTGTTTCTTTGGGAATACGGTGACCTTAGACTTCCCATACCCCGAAGATGAAAGTTTTGGAATCGGGACATATCCACGAATTTACGGTCTCTATTCTCGATGATCAAGCGAGAAAGTTGAATAACTATTACCCGATTTCGGTCGTTCTCGAAATTTCCAATTAATTAAACGCATGTTCGTAATAGAATTATCAATATTATTGAAAATAAGTATATACGGACCAGGTAGTTCTTCCAATTGGGATTGGGTGACAGATTCAAAGAATTTGGAACCAGCAGAAGGGGGATTCGTCCCGACAGAGAGTGACTTTCTAACTACCGGAAAAACCAAGGCCCTGATCAATAAAACTATATCGAAGGCCACAAACGGGATTCACAGGAATATAGCAGATGTTAGAGTAGAAGTGCTAACGGCGACTGCACAAGTTGGGGAAGAGGCCCGGGCGAAAATTTAGTCCGAACGGGTATTGAGAAAGAGCAGGCGGCCCTTACGGAGGCGTATAGGGTGTTGCGATCAGAGGACTCTCCTAACAGAGAAGCAGCACTTACTGAACTAGGTGAAAAAATAACCAAATTTCGAAAAGAGGCCCGGTTGGGGATTGAGGGGTCCGAACGGGTATTGAGAAAGCCCGAGAAGACCACCAGGCGGCCCTTACGGAGGCGTATAGGGTGTTGCGCTCAGAGGACTCTCTCATCAGAGAAGCAGCACTTACTAAACTAGACGAAAAAATAACAGAATTTCAAAAAGAGACCCGGTTGGGGGTTGAGGGACTCAAAGAAGACCACCAGGCGGCCCTTATGGAGGCATATAGGGTGTTTCGCTTAGAAGACTCTCTCAACAGAGAAGAAGTACTTAATGAACTAGACGAAAAAATAACAGAATTTCGAAAGGAAGCGCGGTTGGGGGTTGAGGGGGTCCGAACGGGTGTTGAAAAAGCCCTAGAAGACCACCAGGCGGCCATTACGGAGGCTTATGGGGTGTTGCGCTCAGAGGACTCTCTCATCAGAGAAGCTGCACTTACTGAACTAGACGGGAAAATAACCGAAGTTTCCGATAAACTGAAACATGCTCGTAGAGCCGCGACCAAAGCGCTTGAGGAGGCCTCTGAAAATATTCGTGCTGAGGCCCATACCTCTATCGGGGGGCTTGCCGGATTGTTGAAAACAATGAAAACACAGAAACGTGTCATAACAGTTTGGACTGAGAAGCGGGGCCCATTGGTTGAGGGGCTCTCTGAATATTCGTTCGGTGCCAAAGCGAGTAATAAATGTGGGGGATACGCCATGACAGCTCCAGGTACACTTCTCCGAATGGCGGTCTGCTCGGTTAATGCTAATGGTAAACCTGTGGGCGCGGTCATGATAAATCTCGTACTGGATGGGAAAGGACAGGCAATTGGAGTCAATAAACTCGCTGGAGATATTTCATCGGTGGTTTTGTTCGCCGGTGACGATACAATTAGACTTATCGAAGGTAGTATTATTAACTTTGTTACGAAAATCGCTGACCCAGCGAGTTCTTCCACTGTTGTAACATTGTTAATTGAACTTGATTTGTAATCATGAACGAATCACCGCTTCCAATTGTCAATACCAATCCATCAACACTGTATCCAATTGTCAATACCAATCCATCAACACTGTATCCAATTCGCGAAAGATGTTTAGATTTTAGGTTGGATAATATCGTCGTTATGCAGGATAGTTTAGTAAGCGAATGTAAAAATAGAAAAAGAATCGCTAAAAAATATAAGCGCATTGCAAGTTTAGCAGAGGCATCTAGTACGGTTCTGTCAAGTTTATCTGTAATGAGTGGTGCGGGGACTGGCGCAACTCTATCTACAATTGTAACAGTTCCAATTGCTGGGGTTTTGAGTGGAATTACAGTTGTATCTGGAATACTTTGTATGTTAATTAGGGTGGCTGGTCGAAAACTCGAGAAAAAATGTAGAAAACATGATAGAATATCCGTTCTCGCTAGGTCTAAGAAAAAGTAGCATCGACGTTATAGTGTCCAAAGCGTTGGCCGATAATGAAATATCAAATTTAGAGTTTGAATCCGTTGTGGAAGAAATGAGGAGATATGAAGAATAAAAAATGATATTAGAATCAAAGCGCGCGCCACCATGCCCAAGATTGAGAGTACTGATTGGGATAAATTGAGGGTAAAACTTGGAGATAAAGTCGGAGGAAACGCTTCTGGGCCCATCCCACTAAGCCTTCGTTTTAAATATCTTCTCTTCTCTTTTTTAGGCTTAGTGGGCTGTGTCACACTCACATCTCCTCCACCCCATCATTGGACTGTTACCGCGGACCCCTCCTCCTCATTACCTCCATCCGTTAGAATGCGTAGAGCAGCCAGAGTGAAATACATGTGGCGAAACCTGTCTCAGAGCTGAGATATTATTGCCGGCGTCCCGACACATAACTGTGTTTATTTCTCGTATATAAACCTAACTTTTGTTTGTGGAAATGTATGGTATAAGAGAGACAACTCTGACAAGGACGACCCGTTTTAGAAGTACACATTTGTCTAACTTGGCTCTGTGTTCTATAGGTGGTCCGCACTTTTTGTCTATTCAGTTTATACACAAATTCGGGGGGTGTGGGACTGTAGATGGAGCGTAGGGGTGGTGTGTAGGTTGGTGGTATCATTTTAACTCACTCTTGGGAGAAAATAATTATTTTCTCCAAAACACCTATAGAACGCGCATATTTCGTCGGGGCTAGTGCGATTTCGGCTATTTCGTTGGGTAGCTGAAACAAGGTAGCCGAAAACCTCCATACTTTTGGGACGGATTTTACACTAGTATTTGGAGCTCCGATAGGTGGGGTAGTTGAAACATGGTAGTTGAAACCCTTGCAAATCGGGGACGGATTTTAATATCCCAATCTCCAATATAATTGGGACTACAAGACCACTTTCTCATTCAAATACCACCACCAACATGTTGTTGGTGGTGGAAGTTACAATACCTCTCAATAACAGCATAATGGTTGCTGTTATCATTTTGACTCCCTCTATACTACTTTACAGGTTAAAGTAACGGACCGATGTCTATAAATACATTAAATATACACAAAACATCAATAAGTGAAAACAAATCTTTAATCCTGCCTATACACAGTAACTGTGTATAGGAGGGAGTAAAGAATTTTTTTTAGCTTATTTTATTTTTTTACTTATTGTATATTTAATGTATTTATAGACCTCGGTCCGTTACTTAAACCTGTGACTGAACAAGAGTTGTCAGATGACAACGAAGCGCGCCCGGTGGCAGCAAAGGAACCGAGGGCACATTTGAAAACAGAACGTGCTGGATAAGGGAAACAAAATGTATGAGCCATTTACCAGAGCGTGTTAAGGTTTCGAGCCTACAAAGTATTTGACCTTGACCCTGGGTTTAGCGGAGGTAGCGGACCCTCGGAGCAATGCGTGTGTGAAATATGAAGCAAATCAACAGGGAAACAGAAAATATAGGCCATTATTTACCCGAGCGACTGAGCGTTAAGGTTTCGAGATGCACAAAGTATGTGACCTTGTCCCTGGGCTTAGAAGAGGCGGCACGGACGTGGATTTGCCACAGCGCAGTAGAGGACCCTTGAAACAATGCGTGTGTGAAATATGAAGCAAATCCAAGCAAGGAAACATAAAATATAGGCCATTGTAATTTTTGAAGACAGACGGACGGACGGAGACGGACGGACGGACGGACGGACGGACGGACGGACGAACTTACATTTCGGACGTTAGGGGGTACTGGCTATATAAAAGATCAAAGGAAATACAGTGGAACCCCTCCAAACCGGACCCCCTCTATACCGGAATTCGGGCTATACCGAACATACGACCATGTCCCGAATATTCTGCTATATAAACACATTAGTTTCTACCCCTCTATTCCGGAACCCCTCTACTCCGTAATCCGGACGCCATTTCAAGTCCCAAAACCATATTTCAGCGTTAATATAACCCCGGAAAACCGGAAACACGGTCACCTGTCAGGATGTCATCCAATAAATACACCGCGCCCAATTGCAATGTTGTTGTTTCAAGTGGGTCTCAAAATCACACCGTGTTTACAATAGACTGGTTCCCGGTAGCATTGTTCAGCTCTGGTTCCCAAAATGCGGAGCCACGAGAATGAGACGATATTAACGGACTCCCAACTTGACATTTGTGTGGAAGAAATAACAAAATTGATCAAATTACACACATTAACTTGAGCTCTGTACAAGCGCTACCATGCGTGTAATGCGCTAAGCGGCGTGTTTTTCGAACGTCATGAGCGGTATTACAAAGATAGGAATCTATTCAATGCATGCGACCTAAATACGAGACATGTTTGCTGTTACGGAAATGAAATAATCGGCACATTATTTGTGAACCAACCGACCCATTAATTGAGATAATCTAATAAACTTAACGAGGCTGTAAACTCGTGACTGTAGCCTGTGGGCTATTGCAGCAGCTCGCGGTAACTATACAGCACACGCGAAATGTGTCGTATGCTCTTTGCGACCAGTGTAGACCGTAGACATTGCGAATCTGCACTATTTGCTATACTCCTTGCGAATCTGCACTATTTGCAATGTCAATAAAAAAACACATTCTGGTCTTAAAAGAGCTTTCCAGCTGATCGAGAAAGTTCCACAGTGGCACAAAATACTTAGGGGCCTTTATCCCATGTCATCTGCACTCAGTTTATTGGGAATTACACATGTCGACATGATAAAACACAACTGGGTAGCCGAGCCCCCTTTAAGGTGCGTAATTTGGGGTACATTTCTTATTTGTCCATACAAATGGCAAGTTGGGAGTGCTTTAGAATCGTCTCATTGGGACTTACCTTTTTTCGGGTGGAGAAATATGAAAATACTCCATAAATTTATTATACTGGTGGCTGGTCCACAACTAAACTGTCACCTTGTCGTGTAGTTTTATAAAAAAAAACACTGGTTTTTATTTGTTTGTTTGTTTCCAATGAAAAAGTCATCATATCAATTCTCAGAATAAAAAGAAACTTGACATATTTATTGAAAAAATGTGTACATATGCTTTCAATATGGTAATAATGGTATATACTATACAAATCCAAGAGTTAATGATGGAAAACATACATTTCCTTAACTGGAAATAGAAAACCCCTCTAAACCGAAAACCCCTATTAACCGAACGTTTCACTCTGTCCCCAGGGTGTTCGGTTTAGAGGGGTTCCACTGTACCCCGTAAGACACAATAGGCTTACGGGGTACGGATTAAGTTCCATTGTGTTCTAACCCTAACTCATTGTCTTAGACCACGCCCCCTACTCCATAAGTACCATAATGTGTGCCCGGACCGACGGACGGACGGACAGACAGACGGACGCCTACGACGCCGAGGGTATGCCATAAGCACGGCTTCCTTCGAAAGGCGCGCTAAAAATGATTGATAATAACCCGGAGAAAATGCAAATTAGGAATGGAAAATTGGAAACGTGTCAAGATAAGGTATGTCAGTCGATATCAGACATGCAAGTTTTGCATATTTTACACATTTATCATACACAAATGTTCAGTAGCCAATTTCACCAACATTGCTAAGCATATTTATTTAGCAAAGTGTACTTTGTGGGAGTAATGATTATTTTTCCCGAATTGTATTATTTCATATAAAGCTAACGACTGAATATATTTGATGATTAAAAGTATGCAGAATTATATACTGAATTTATTACATTATCACAGCCAAAATGGCTGTGATAATGTAATAAATTCAGTATAATAAAAATTAATAAATTTATCCTTAAATTGAAAATTTCTGCCTCTAAGTGTACTTTAATAGCAAGATAAATATACTTTGCATTTTTTTTTGAAATAGGCTACTGGTGCTTAGCAAGTCGACATGATGGTTTCATTGTTGAGTTTTTCTTTTTTTTTTATTCAATGAATTCCGGGATTTTCACTTTTGGATCATGATTTTTTTAATGTTAGTGCCACAAATGTAATATTAAATCTATACTATGGGAGATAAACATTACGAAAAAACCCTTTCAACCAGTAACAGGATTGTTTGCGTTTCTAGTATCATGTTGAACAGGTTGAAGACGTCTTTTTGTACTACATATGGTAGCGGCGTCAATCGCACTCCTGGTTTACCACATGCGGCCCGATGCTGGAAACGCGAATATTTTCAATATTCATGTTTCTGGTATCGGGTGTCATGGGATGGGTTTGACGTCGTATGGGCATAGGTTGTGCGTCGGATCGCGGGATCATGATACACATGTGGTGTATCGTGGTTTGACGTATGGCCTGGGCTCGTGCGACGTCTTAATGTCCGGCTCATAACATCCGGTTTACTGCTACACTATGGACGTCACATAGGACTGCCAATACAGTTTCACACTATTTTGATAAAGACCATGTGGTTGAAAATTTAATAAAAAGAGTGACTTTAAAACAATGTGTATTAAATGTGCTTCCCTTCGGAGGTTATTGGAAATTACTAGAGATAAAACTTTTACAGATCAGAGGTAATTGTATAAGGTGATATAATCTGAAATTATACTTGCCCATTATGTATTGTTTGTGAGATATGAAGATTTTGAAATTATACATTGCCCATTATGTATTGTTGTGAGATATGAAGATTTTGAAATTATACTTGCCCATTATGTATTGTTTGTGAGATATGAAGATTTTGAAATTATACTTGCCCATTATGTATGTTTGTGAGATATGAAGATTTTGAAATTATACTTGCCCATTATGTATTGTTTGTGAGATATGAAGATTTTGAAATTATACTTGCCCATTATGTATTGTTTTGTGAGATATGAAGATTTTGAAATTATACTTGCCCATTATGTATTGTTTGTGAGATATGAAGATTTTGAAATTATACTTGCCCATTATGTATTGTTTGTGAGATATGAAGATTTTGAAATTATACTTGCCCATTATGTATTGTTTGTGAGATATGAAGATTTTAAAGCTTGCGTCGTTTTTTTTTCTATCCACTCGATATGATAAGAGTAGATGTGGTTGTTATTGGGGCTTATGGGTTTTGCGACCAGTGAAGATCAAGATCAGCCTGTGCATCTGCACTAGCTGATCAGAATTTTCACTGTTCGCTATTTCATCAATATGCAATGATCTATATTGCTTGTTAAAAGTTTGACGGGTGTTTCACCCGTCTTACTTTTAACAAGCAATAGAGATCATTTTCATGTTACAGGAGGGTGCTATTTGATCAGGGGCTAGATCAGCCACAAATCCAATAAGCCCCTTTTCTTCAATCACAGCCACATACTTATGTTCTATGAAAAGGGTGCTTATATAAAACAAACACAAGAATAATGGAATACATTTTAATCTCTATAAATCAAAATCTTTGGAACTTATGATACACCCCCTAATTATAAATAGGCATTTACTGGCTTATATATTATATGCATACATTGTCCAAGTAATATACAGTATTTGAAGATGACAATTTAAATTACTCTGATAAAACAGATCAGACAATACATGATAAACAATGTAACCTGTGTTGAACAATAAATTACAGCATTCAACATGTTTTCTGTAAACAACAAGAATTAAATCTACTCTGCTCATAAGTACACCATGTACGGAATAAATGACAGATTTTCATACCAGCTTTTTCAGAGTTAAAATACTGTCCATGTGGCCAGTGTAATAGGTTTTACCAAGAAAGACTGAACACTTTCTGACTGTACCTCGCATCACCAGGATCCGTCTGTAACCTCAATATATTCACAATTTGCTAGTTTTGCCTGCTAAAGATTTATAGCAAAACTTTACAATTACAAAATGACCATTTTAATGTCTGCTTTTTGAAAACTATGTTTGGTAGTACATATACAAATATGAAAATATGCACAAATGATGAAGATCACCTTCCATTCGAACACTGGGATTATGGTCTGTTTGTTTGTTTGTTTGTTTGTTTGTTGGTGTTTAACGGCCTATCAACAGCTAAGGTCATTTAAGGCCGGGCCAACGGGTTCAATCCCGTTGATTTGATGTATTGGTGTTTAACAGCCTATCAACAGCCAATGCCATTTAAGGCCGGGCCAAAGGGTTCAATCCCGTATTTAACTCTTTCAAAACCACTGGCCTGTATATAGTGGTATTGCCAAAAAAAAGTGTAGATCCTGATGAGCCGGCTCGTGACGAGCCGTCTCATCAGGATCTGCACTTTTTTCAGTAATTTTCATATTTTTAGAACAAAAACACCCCCTTTTCATAAATGGAATAGTCTGCAAATCATTTTGTGACGATTGTATTGGTTGTAAAATTAACATATCAAAACCCATTCCAGTTACTTAGGGGTGAAAGGGTTAACCTGCTGCATCGGGTGAAAAATCCCCAAAACAGAATGTATCAACAACCAACACAAGGCATGGTAAGCACGCAGCTGGAGATGTAAAGTACAGTCGAACCTCCCCGAACGGCCACCTCTGTACAACAACACCCTTTCTATAGCAGCCGCTATTTTATATCCCAAATGGATGATTTCCTCTGTATCTAACTCTTCGACTGCTGAGCACGAATATTGTCGTCTGCTGTTATTTTTGCCTTCTTTCTCAATAAAAACATGTTTTGACAGCATTTTAGAATCATTTCCAATTCTAAAATGTTGCCAACGCATGTTTTGATGAGAATTATCGAAGAAAATAAAAAACAGCGGATGACAAAATATAATTCAGCATTAACCTCCCTACAACAACCACCTCTCATATGCAGCCTCTGCTCAATAAATGTAAATCCAATAATTGTTTACAAGAAAACATTGTTAATGTGAAATTTACAGACTATCATAATTTTGCACTTACGAACATTTTAGTCGTACAAAGTTTAGTGAAACGGCCCTCTGGCTTGTAACACGCCGTCTCAACAGGATCTGCAGTGTTTGTCAGTATTTTCCAGATATTTTAAAATACCCTCAGCTTAACCCTTTCCCTGATAGAAACGACTTTTCACGCCTCTGCAGAAGATGTCTTTAGAAAACATTGTGGGAAAATGAGAAATTGCTTGTAACAAGCAATTTCTCATTTTCCCACAATGTTTTCTACTCTATCAGATAATTTAACCATCATTTGACCCAGCATTTGATTCTTTTATTCAGATGTTTTAGATTTGGAAGTGTCGAAATATCGCAAAACAGGTGGAAACAAAAACTCGTCTTTTGCTGATCTTGCATATTTGTCTTATTTCTTGATAAAAACATGTTTGGATAACGCATGAGAATTTTCTCCAATGGTGAGTAATCTCATGAGCTGACAAAACATGTTTTATTTGAGAAAAATGAAAATAAAAATAATCAGCAGACGACTAAATTAATTCCATATTGAAATTGACAGTTAAATCCAGTTTGGGAAAACGATACATTGATTGCCAGTGTGACATGCAGTCAACTAGAGAAAATGAGCAGCGGCTCAAATATACACCAGCCGCCTCCTGGACTGACAAATAAAAACGTAAAAAAGTAATTTGACCTTGACTTTGGACATGAAGTCCGCATGTGTATGTGTATGGTATGGAATGAAAATATGGATGATGATAAGAAAGTACATTGTATATGAAGTTTGAAGTCAATCTGACTTACCGTTGCAGAGATAAATGGTACCCAAAAACTTTTAACGCAAATCTTACAGACACAAATTTGACCGTAACCTTGGAAATGCCACATTTGTGTGGTATGAAAATATGGATGATGATGAGGAAATTTATGAAGTTTGAGGTCCATCCGACTGATCGTTACACAGATAATGGGTACCCAAAGACTTTAAACGCGGACGGACAAACGGACTGACGGAATTTTGAAAAAAAAATATACTCCTTGACATACTTCGTATACCGGAGGTATAATTAACATTGTACGAATAATGCCTACATATGGGATAAGTTTAACCCTTACAATGCTGAATTAAATTTTGTCGTCTGCTATATACAAATTATTTTCTATTTTTTTAATAACAAAACAGGTTGGCAGCACTTTGGAATCATTTCTAAATTGCTGCTAAACTATGTTTTATTGAGAAAATTATAAATGTGGCAGGTTGGCACACGAATGCCCCAACTGGCAGCCAAAGAAAACGAGGAACATTTGAAAACACAGAGGGCCAGAGAAGCATGGATTGGTGACAGTATGCAAGCAGACCATCAGAGCAATGGGTGTGTGAAATATCAAGCAAATCCAATCAAGGAAACAGACATTATAAGATATTTACCTGAGTGTTAAAGTTTGAAATTCACCAAGTATGTGACCTTGACCCTGAGCTTAGCAGGGGCGGAACGATCGTGGATTTGTCGTAGGACGGTAGAGGACCATTCGAGCAATGCGTGTGTGAAATAGCAAGCAGATCCATGTAAGGAAACAGAAGTTATAAGACATTTACCTCAGCGTTAAGGTTTCGGGACATACGGACGGAAGGGACGTACAGACGCCAGTAACACTATATGCCCCTCCTCCCTATGAAACAACAGCAGATGACAATTTTCGTTTCCCTCACTCTAAGGGTTAACATAACAAAGTACACATATAGACATAGACCAAATGGATTAAGCACATTTAGGTACATGTATTAAATATCGATCATATAACACAGTATGGTTACATAATATGTATGCACACTGAGTATTTTATACACTACTTACAGCTACATGAATATTTACACTGAATGTAATGTGATTGACTTCAAGGAACATGGGCTAATTGGGTCTGTGACCAGTGTAGCTCCTGTAGCCGATTTCACCAAAAAATGCACACAGGCGCGGATACAGAAATATCAGGGACCTGTTTCACTAAACTTTGTACAAATAAAATGTTTGTAAGTGCAAATTTAGGATCGTCTGGAAGTTTCAATTGATAGATTTACATTTATTGAGCATAGGCTGCATATGCAGCCTATGCTCAATAAATGTAAATGCAATAATTGTTTGCAAGAAAACATTCTTAATGTGAAATGTACAGACTATCATAATTTTGCACTTACAAACATTTTAGTCGTACAAAGTTTAGTGAAACGGCCCACATAGCTGTAATGTGATTGACTTCAAGGAACATGGGCTTATTGGGTCCGTGACCAGTGTAGCTCCTGTAGCCGATTTCACCAACAATGCAAAGTATACTTATCTTGCTAAGTACACTTTGAGGGAGAAATTTTCAATTTACGGATAAAATTATTAATTTTTATTGTAATGAATTTATTACATTATCACAGCCAAAATTACTGAATTTATTACATTATCACAGCTATTTTGGCTGTGATAATGTAATAAATTCAGTATAACAATTCTGCATACTTTTAATCATCAAATATATGCAGTCGTTGTTCTATATGAAATATATATTTCGGGAAAAATAAATGATATGTAAGCATATGCAGCCTATGCTCTATAAATGTAAATCCATCAATTGAAATTTCCAGACGATCCTAAATTTGCACTTACGAACATTTTAGTTGTAAAAAGTTTAGTGAGACGGGGGCCACATGTCTCGTAGATTGTCGTCCGGCCGCCAATTCCACACGTTTGTGTCAGTTACCATGGTTAATAAGCTATACAGATGCAATCAACAACAAAATCATTAACATTATAAAATCAAAGTACTGAAAGTACTGAGCATAGGGTACTACAATATTAAACTAGATTGATTGATTGATTGATTGATTGAGTGTTGGTGTTGCAGTTTCATTAACCATTTTTTAAATGTACATGCCCACTCAGTAGGTACAAAATGTTCTTTACATCAGAGACATCATCTGAGACATTTCCTGGCAAAATAAACATTCATGCGCCATTATCCCACGTACTGATTGGCATTATTATACATTTTATATCAGACGTAAATTTACACACTGATATCAGGGGCGATAACAGTGTTTGCTTAAAATGTTAACGGATATTACTATTACTCTCTGTATTTATTTTATGATGTGCAATGATCATACTTTAAAATCTGTCGAAAATATTATTTGTTCAGGTGACGCATTTCTTTAGTATAAATAATTAAAAAATATCATGCCTCATTTGCATATGAAAATAGCCTGCTACCACCGCGCGTCAATATCAGAAAGATACGGTAACACATATACAAGACATCATCATTTCAAGTATACAGATTCCAGATATCTATGATCATTATAGATATATTGAAAATTGATTGAAGAGCAATAGTTACAAGAATTCCGCCACGGAAGCGGTGTCGCGCCTGAAAATGCCTTATCGGTACATCGCCATGTTTACTTCTGTTTTGTGAATGAAATAGTTGGCCCCGGATCGAGTAAATAACGTCGATGGGGAAACCGCCGACAAAAGTTTCAATGTATGGAAGCCCAAACTTGTTAGAATTTTTTTTGTCGTATTTCAGTACTTGCATTAATATGGGTATTAATATACGCTGGATGTGTTATACTGTCATTATTTGTTCCCTGACTGTCATTTATCACCTTAAATACTGACATATTGACCCCCTTCCCTGAACGTAGAATTGACACTCATGTTGGCGTGTATTGGCCACCATAGACAAATGTCAATCAGGCCGAATTCGGGAATGTCACTAAAATCCGCTGTAAATCCATCGATAGAATGAGGATTAAACATCAGTTAGACCCACACGTGCGAGTTTTGTTTCACACACGTACCCGGTGTCGGGTGAGTTTAAAAATAGGCTATCGGAAGGTCAAACTTGATGTCGTTTGTGTGTTAAATATATATATAAACGCGTCGCTTGTTTCGGAGAGTATTCGGCGGGAAGTTAACTCTGTTACTAAATTTAGCGATGACCGCACGATTTGTGCCGCAAATGGGGGCAAATCACGCGCCGCAACAAAATAATCCGATGTATTTTTGTACGTAGAACATCCGTTGTTGATATTGTGCAGTGCAAGTAGTTTTTCATAATATTATTTTCAATTAGCGGTTGCATATGACAGTTAAATGTTGAGTAACACAATGCATTTTGTTGTTATGGTTACTCCAAGATATCACTACCTACCATCGCATCGAGGGGGGTCTGGTGCGTGGCTAACTGTCGGAGGCGATACCAATACATAGGTATACCCTATGTAAAAATAGTGTGGAAATTTACGTCTGATATAAAATGTATAATAATGCCAATCAATACGTGGGTAATGGTGAATGTTTGTGTGTTTATTATCTGATGTAAAGAACGATTTGTGCCTACTGAGTGGTCATGTACCTTTAACTGATCACATATATTATATATAGATCTACTGCAACAAGACTCCATGCCCTGATTGGTCACTGGCTACATCACTGATCACATGACTTGGATTGCATTGTAGGTAATAGGAATGCTGGGATATCACTTGTGTACTTGGATTCCTTGGAAACCATGCCGTGACAATTGGGCCTCTTCAAATGCCTTCCTGCCGTCCTCACCTGCAATATATATGGGACGGTCAAACCTACAATACATACTGAAACGATTCAACCCTCGCTGCTGGAGACGCAAATTGTCGTCTGGTGTTTTTAATTTTTACCTTAATTCTTAAAAAAAACCAACAACGGTTTTAACAGCGGGTGGGTGGGTGGACCAGCGGAGACGATTCACTGCACTGTCAAAACAGGTTTGTGTCGATAAATATTGAAAATAAAACATTTTCAGCGACAAAATTTAACTCGGCGTAGTATGGGTTAAGAATGCAACAATGAAGCAGCCATATTATTGGACACCCCTATGTCGGGTACTATGATGTATCAGACTCGGGTTATTTGGATAGTAAATGTCACAGCCAGAGATTATGATGACCAAGAACTGCTTTGATTTAACGACGGCACTGGCTCGATGACTTTGCATGTCAGGACCGACTATTTAAATACCATCCGATAGGACTAGGCTAGCACGAAGTTGTCTTGCCCAAAGATACGACGAATCGATGTGAGAATCGAACCCGAGGTCTCCCGATCTGCAGTCCGACGTTCTACCTACTGAGCTAATTCGGCCACCCTATATTTGGATGGGTAATGAATTGCTATTTATACTCATAATAAATATTTTGCCACATTATGTAATGGGTGAATAAATAACGAATTGCGTTTTTAATTATTTCAGTATATACGATACAGTACAATCTCAGTTTACCTGTCTCAAACGGCGGATACCCTGGGAAATGTGAAAAGTAATTTACCAGCACAGCAACAGCTAAGGTCATATAGAGACGGGACCACAGTTTAAAGTCTCACCAGACAGACCAGCGGATGGGAAATACCGTATATGCCTGTATTTTTCCTGTGTATGGTGATGATTGAACTCACAACCTCCGGTATTAAAGTCCAATGATATGCAAATGTATCCCCTTGGGAAGTGTGCTTTGTAACCATAAATAGACGTTAACATTATAAATAAATTACAGTGAAACCTCTATAAACTGGACACCCTGGGAGGTCCCCAGGGTGTCCGGCTTAGAGAGGTTTCACTGTAAAATCAGGCATTTGATCATTCTGAGCCATAGACTTGTGCTATGCGATCACGAACAGACAGTATCACCTGTCAGAGCTAAGTGACCAAGAAACTCATCAATAATAAGATGACATTTGTGTTCTTGGTGTCCGGTTAGAGAGGTTCCACTGTACAATGAAATGTGGCTTGACTTGAGAAATGTGGCTTATCAGGCCTCCACAAATTCTGAATTTTCCACTTGTCCAAAATGGATATCAACTCATACATTCATAAATGTTTTCATGTTTATGCCACACTTTCTCTTTAACCTTCACAGTGCTGAATAAAATTGTGTCGTCTGCTGTTTATTTTTTATTTTCCGTTTTTTTATCATTAAAATATGCTTTGACAGCACTTTAGAATCCTTTCCATTGGAAATGATTCTGAAGTGCTGTCAAACCATGTTTTTATTGAGAAAGAAGACAAAAATATAAACAACAGCAGATGGCAATTTTCGGTTCCCGTCTTCTAAGGGTTAAATTATCACTCGTGAATACAAGTGAATTGTAGAGGCCTGCTTATGGGTCTTGCGATCAGGGGCTTATGATGTGTAATCAGTGTAGATCCTGATCAAATAGCACACTCCTGTAGCCTGATACCGAGATATATCACTTGTTAGAAACAACCTGACAGGTGTTTCATTGATGGAATGGCAAACAGTGCAGATCATGATCAGACTGTGAAGGTGCACATGCTGATCTGGATATACACTAGTCGCAAAACCTACAAGCTTTCTCTGTTGTCAATTTTATTTATTTAATGCTATTCGAAAGTCTGAAAGAATATGCTATAAGCAAGAAAATGTGGCCTATCGGCGCACAAATGCCCCCGCTGGCAGACTGGAGAAACGTTGGCTAACTTCTTAACACACGGATTGACCAAACATTCCTTTGTAAATGATAAATGATTCCCGACTCTACCGTGAGAGAGGATAATTTGAACTTGATGTAAAAAACCTTTCAACATCACTGTATAGATCTATAGAAAAATATTTTCATCTCAAACACATGAAAATGTCATTACAATATAAACATTTATACCGCTACTCACAACAATTGTCGTCTGTTGTTGCTTTTATATCTTGACTTATTTCTCAATAAAAACATGGTTTGACAGCACTTCAGAATCATTTCCAATGGATATGGATATATGCTTCTAAAGTGCTGTCCAACCATGTTGTAAATGATTCTAAAGTGATGTCAAGGCATGTTTTTGATGATAAAACTGGAAAATAGAAAATAAACAGCAGACGACAAAAAAATTAAGACAGTGGTCTAAGAGTTAAGACTT
>CM055273.1:97702332-97734526 GCA_029237695.1 Conchocele bisecta | reverse complement strand
GACACCAGTGACTGAACTTTTCAATTCTTCTCTTTTCTACTGGCCAGCAACCTGTGATGCAACATTCTCTTAATCACCTATTAAGTTAATGGTCAGTTTTATTTCAATATTTAGTCTAGACCCTATTAAAAAAACTGACCGACAGGGTCAACAGTACTATGCCTGGAGTTTGCAGACTAGCCAGAAAGTCAGTGCCCAGTCTAGTGTTCCGCGCAGCCTGATCAGGGTCTACAGTGTTTGCTATGCAGACATATCAAGTGCCAGAATGTTGTTTGTACCCAATAGTGTAGACCTGTCTGTACCCAGCAGTGTAGACCCAGATCAGACTGCACACATGTGCAGCAATCTGGTGTATGCTGGGCACAGCATCTGAAACATGCACATCAACTCCTGCAATAGTAATAGTGAGGGACGCTAATGTCATATAAGGCCGTAAATTCGCACATGTGGACAACTCTTCCAAATTTGACACAAATGATCTTTAGGTGGTACTGTTCAAGCATTTTGATGGAAGCAATCTGAATTTTTACATTTATTGCCATTTTTTAGACCAAATCCAAGATGGCCGCCAACAAAACCTTCATCGGTATATTTACGCATTCAGTGCACCAATGTGCATACACTTGGTATCGATTCTATGGTTTTCAATGTCACTGAGTATTTTGGCACATGCCTGAACCCGTTTCAGGGTCAATGTCACGTTCTAGAAGTCAAGGTCAATGAAAAAACAATACCCCACCCACTTTTTAGACATGAATTAAATTATTACAATATTATTTGGATACATCTCGTTAAAAATGTTATCATTTCAGATATAATCATGAAACTTCACAGAATGAAAGCAATCACTATAAGATACTTTTGATGAACTTGTAATGGCTCAATTAGATGCATATATTGTAGTTTCGAAACAGGTTTTTCCAGTAACTGAGGTCGTTAGTATGTATCAAGCGAAAATGGCGGAAATTGGAAAACCGTGTGAGTTTTTTATCCACCATTCGAGATTCGCTGACCATCTGGTAAGAATGGCCCCCGATAAGATTTCAGTAGATGGAGAAGGCCATTGGCGTGGTCATATGACGTTCATTGCGTATAAAGCTACGGTATGTGCAGCTGTAAAGTCTGCGTTTGAGCAGCGTGGCGCCGCTAGCGAAGAAGAGGCCCGCAGTGTAATGAAAGCCGCATTATATTTACGTCAATGCATTCTTTCCACTAGTCAACCATCATTCAATGGACGATTTCAACACGCAAACCTTCCCCAGTCATTGTTAATGATGATGAATATTGTTATCCAAGGCCCTGGCTGCTTCAAGTCTGATGGTAATGTTGATGGTCAGCATATCAATGAGCAGAGATCTAAATCAGCTAATGTACTGGCTCAGCTAATCGTGTACAATACAGCAAAGCGCCCGGTTGAAGGAAAGACTCTTATGAGACACAGTCGGGTGCGAGACACACCATTTCCTCTGTATTTAGGGTTGAAACTACACACGGATGCGAAGCTGAAACACATTATTACAACATTTGAACAGTTAGGATTGGGTGGTCGTTGTTTACCAACGGGAGCGTGAGATCAACAAGGCCTTTGCCATCGGTGTAAGCGATCGCATCAAGCAGGAGGGCGTCGTTGTTCCGTCGAATATACGGAAAGGTGTGTTCACCACCACATATTTCGATAATTTTGACCAGCATAAGACATCACATCTTTCAAGAGAGGAATTCCATGGAGGGCTCCTGTCAGTGACGAACCACCTCTCACATGAGTGTCAAGGCATTGCAAGTGATCCAATAACACTTGAAAACATTGATATATCAAAACCTGCCGAACTTCCAACTTACTACTCAGTTGTCCCTCCCGCAGAGCTAGACGTGAACGTTGACACTACACTGCTTGCTACTTCTCGACCGGTGCGTCCCGAACATGATCGAATTGATGGTGCAATTGTGAAGGATGAGGCATGGATTGAGAACGCATCACATATGGTACATGGTGATGTAAGTCTCGGAGATGTGGTCACTTGGGCCGGATTTAATTCCTCACTTATGTCGGCTGAAACTGTGAAACCAAACGCTATTGTTGAAGTCTTACCATTATTCCCCGATAAGGATGCTTCTGTCCCCATGGTGAAGCATTCTATGCTGCTATCGAAGGTTGTAACTGCCCATTTGAATCCAGGCCAAACACCCGTTGAAGGAATGGACCAGCCTGTTTTCGCGATTGGAAAGCAGATCCAGTGGCAGTGGAAGGACACACTCGGAGAAGACAAATTTGTGCTTATGTTAGGTGCGCTGCATATTTAATTTGTCATTGAGGCAGTGGAGGGCAAACTGGTTGATGGATCAGGGTTTTCTTTCATCATCAGTGAGGCCGATGTACTCACTACTGGTCGTGCAGAGTCCATATCCTCACCATTTTGCAGATCATCACCTTAAGAGGGCACGTTATGTTCACCAAGTTTTTCTTCTTGCAGGGAGTATTTTGAAAAACGAGGCATACAAGACGTATCAGTCAGCAGAGGATCAATGTGATAAGAAGAAATGGGATGAACACATGAGAGAGTCGTTACAGCAATTTGCATACTGGTCACTCATCTTAGATCTCGAAATGTTGCACAGTAGATTTGTCAGGTCTCGCAGAGGGTGATTTTGATCTGTATATGCAGGTCATCGATGAGCTATGTGGCTGGGTATTCCGATTCGACCAGACAAACTACTCAAGATGGTTGCCTGTTCATGTGAAAGATATGGTCGAGCTGGCATGGAAACACCCTGATGTGATAAGAGAGTTCCAAAATGGAAACTTTGTTGTTCAAAAGAGTCAAAGAAAGTTCTCACTCATCCCTAAAGACCACAGTCATGAGCAAACAACTAAGACCTTCAAAAGTGCATCGGGAGTTTCAAACCTGTATGATAGACCAGACACTATGGACGAGCATGTAATGTCACTCTCTGAGAAGTTGCTGGCTATCACAGAGTTCGAAGAAGAGGCAGATATTACAGGAGGTACAACCATACATCTCGAACACCATGAGGACGCACATAGCTTGCAGGTTCGGTTTGCCAAGGACGTGAATCTGTCATTACTTTTTTTGCGGCGACTATGTAATTCTTTTCTGTCAGAGAATGGACCCAGTCTGTACGCCATAGACACAAAAGAGCTAATGTCAGTGGAAAATTCCAAAACGTTATGTGTGCATACACAGCGGGAACAAAGCTGCACGAAACGTATGTCAATCAGAGATTGCGAACACCCATTTCGGACACCATCAAGAAGTCGAGCATCTCCACATTATCCAAGTGAAAAGACGTAAACCCCAAAGCCAGCAAACTTTCAACTTTGAAGAGAGACACTTCACTGGTATCCAGACTCTTCATTTCCATCCAGTCACGTCCAGAGTATGACCTGAATGATTTCTTCCAGTTTGAAAACCAGCGAGAACCGCCATCCCTTTCCAACCAAGGTATGCTCAGATCAGGCAAAAAGTCGGATATTCTCACTTGTTTGGACATTTCTCGCGGCACCATTCCGCAAGATATTAGTGTAAACATCCTGGATGGTGCAGCCGTTGTTCATATGGTACGACCAACAAAGGCTGCTGATTTCGAGCAGTATGTCAGCCGACATTTCATGCCATTCATCACCAGTGCTGTCGACAGGTCGACAACGACGTGACTAGACATTGTATTTGATACATACCCTGAAAACAGTCTCAAGGCACAGACTCAGTGTCAAATCGAGGTACCACAGGTGCGACGACTATAGTTGATCGGTCAACACCAATTACTCATGACTGGACAAAGTTTCTGGCTAACCGTAACAATAAGGTGCAACTGTTCAAGTATCTTGCTAATTCCGTAATCGAAGCCTCTGCAAAGCGCTCCCGTGTGTGGCAGTGTACTCAACGAATGGTTAATTGGCGATTACTTCGAGTACTTCTACAGAGCTGAGCCGGATCACAAACTGCAACCATCAAGAGGCAGATAGCCGGGTGTTCTTGCATCTATCTGACGCTGCACAACAAGGACACAGGTAGGCGATAATAAGGACTGTGGATAGCTATATCGTCGTCATAGCGGTGGCACAGTTTCGACAGTTGTGTCTGAATGAACTTTGGATTGCATTTGGAACTGGTAAGCACTTCATGAACATACCTGTTCATGATGTTGCTCAGCAACTCGGACCCGACAAAAGCCTCTCACTACCTCTATTCCATGCAATTAGTGGTTGTGATACAACCTCTTCGTTTCTGGGAATCGGTAAGAAGACAACTTGGGCAGCGTGGGATGCATATCCAGACCTAACGGCGACACTTATTGCGCTCACTGAAGACCCACCTCTGCTAACACTTGACTCTATACATATGGAACGTCTGGAACGATGGACTGTCATTATGTATGCCAAAGGCAGCGGGTGTGCCCGAGTTAATGGGGCAAGACGGAAAATGTTCTCCCAAGGTCAGCGGACACTCGAGCACATACCTCCCACATAGGCATCTCTAATGGAACATGCAAAGATTTCTCTCCTTCAAGCAGGGTTCATCTGGAGGCAGGCTCAAATCCGCCAACAAGATATCCCAGATGCCTCTAATTGGGGATGGGTTCAAGATCCCGAGACACACAGCTGGTTTCCCTTCTGGACGCCGCTTGCCGACGCCAGCCATGCATGCGCATTGCTTGTAAACTGCGGCTGCAAAAATATCTGCAAAGGCAAATGCAAGTGCGCTAAGGCAGGACTTCGATGTACCAATATGTGCCATTGTGAGGGTGGATGTGGGAACAATGACTGATCCCTATGTCGATAAAAAGTGTTGGACTCAACACACCGATTTTCGACACCGTGACACTAATCAGATATATCAGATAATGGAGCATATTACATTTTCATGGTTTCGTTGCCGATGAAAGACATGTTTTCAACGTTGACACATGAGCCGGGGACATTTTACAACATTGATAGCCTGCCCGGTACATTTTCAAAATTGATCGCCTCTCAACTGGGTACACAATTTAATCTTACACCAGTAGTAGACAAAGCCAATGCTAGAACAAGAAATATATCAATGTCCCGTCAAGATTAACTTTTGTACCAATTAAGTATTGAATCCCAGACAGGTTTTCAACATTTATAAATGTACCTTGTACGTCTGCAACTTTGAAAACTGTATCCGGTACATTTTTAACGTTTTAAACATAAATATGTCAATTCAAAATAATTGCAATGGTTTCATTAAAATGTTTCCGAATTCTAATTTCTTTGTCAATCTATTAATACCAGCTTGCAGTTATATTGAATCAGTGCTATTAGCACAAATGCCTAATAAAGTAATGAACTTATTCCACAACCAATACATATGGTGCAAATACTTTTTTTATGAAAGAATTTCGCACTACTGTGATCATTTAATAGTGACCTTCACCTACAAAAATGTGACCTTGACCTTTAATCATTTCAAAACCTTCACCAATATAATCAGTGACCTAGCAAATGTTGAAATTGACATCAGTTATGTGAACATAGCATCACATATAGCTGATATATGACGATCAGTGGCTTGACTGGTGGCCATTTTGAATTTTGTCTGAAACTTGCCGAAAAGGCGAAATGCCCAACTGCTTCCATCAAATTTCTTGATAAGCATGTTATGAAGGACATTTGTGCTAAATTTGGAAAAGTTGTCACAATGTGCAAATTTATTACATTAGCATCTCCCACTATAATCTTCACCTGCAGTGATTATCTCCCCTGCATTGACAAGCTGTGTTTGTAGTCTGCAATACACCTGCAATAGCCTATATCTGAAGGCAAGTCTTGCTGCATGACACACAGGTCAGATTAGCAACTGCATTTGCCTGTATAAAAAGATTTACGTGTACGCCATATCAGAATTTTTTTGTTTAACTATTTTGGTTTAACACTGGGTACATGAGGCAGATTGGCACATAGCTGGTGTTGGTCGTGCATGCAGACAATAAGACTCGTGACTGGTGACCTGACAATGCAGGAAAAATCATAACATGAATATCCATAGTGTTGTTATACGTCGCCATAGCTTCATTCTCTGCTGTCCTAGTAGTATATGGGAGTCAAAATTATACCACCTCCCTCTGGGAGGCCCCCGCTACACGCGGTGGCTCCCATCAGGAGGTGGTATCATTGTTGACTCCCATATACTACTTGGGTTTTCCCCCACTGTTCGCACGGTATGGATGAGAGGAGTGGAAAATAGTTTCAGCAACCACGAGACCATATACTTCCTCGACTGGATGAGAAGTTATCAATGAGACGAGATGGTGATGTCAACACCTCTGACACCATGTTAGTGATAAGCCACCCCTATGTTATACTCAGTATATGTAATCACACAATGGTTCTAGTTAATTGTGCGTGGTTGAAGACAGGTAGTCACGAGAGATGTCATCGTACCGGTATTTACGAGTATTGCAAGCATCACCGGGCATGGATGAGAAGAGGGTCCGTTTCGCCTCGCCCATGTCGGCATTGCGGGGTAGGGACCAGCTATGTCCTGCTATGTCCACCATGCGGTGGCACTAGCTCTACTCATCGACTGGTTAACAAGGATTACGTGCTCGCAAGTATTATAGTTTAGTAATAATTCAAATCAGAAAGTCAGTTAGAAAGATAGAACCGATCTGATGTGTAGTTTTGATAAGTCACGTAAGACTATTTTGCTGAGGTTATTTGTCGGACATTGTCACTACACCACCGCTCGTTATATCGGCATTCGGCTGATTTCTGGCACAGTTAACGACTGTCGGATAGGAACGCCGTTGACATGCTGTTGTTTACCTTAGCAGCCGGACGGCGATCTCGTTTTGTAAGGCCGGAAATTAACAAAAAAAAGATTTTGGTCCACCGCGGCGCGAATTCACAACCCATGTCTCCGTAGCGGGGCACCTTAGTCCACACAACCACCAAGGCAGTTATGAAACATAAATCTGAAGATATTGTGGTAACACGATTACTTCCCGGTACGGACAGTTTGCGGTTATAGATATGTATGGTGGTCGGTGGGTGCCGTAGCCACGGTGGTGTAACGGGGCCCAAACAAGTTTTATGTTCTGTATGGCGGCGCCGTGTGACGTGATGATTTTTGACCCCGCTGTCGCATAATGAATACAATTCGTCCAGAGATGACCACGGCATGTTATCACAAAAGCTCACAGGGCAGTCCGTGGATAAACGAGATCTCCAAAGCTGAGAGTTGGATAGCCGATAAAGAGAAAGGTCGAATGGAGATCGACAAAGTCGACAAACCGAACACAAAATGGACCTTCGTTCGTTGGATGTCGGTCGAGGTGAAGATGATAATCGATGCACAACAACTCCTCATGGGAGCGAGAAAACTCCCCGATTGGCTAAGACAGAAGAAGGGAATGTATTACATCGACACGTACGACGACTACTTGTGTCTGTTTAGGTGCACAGCCATCCACCGTGGAGGGAGACCCGACCTGTGAGGAGGCACGAGCTCTGGCTCGCGAATACCTCGGTCACGATAACGGACCGGATAGTAAGGGAATCCCCCTGGACGATATCAAGAAGGTCGAAGAGCACTTCAAGCTGGGCATTCGTGTTTACGAGCCCACCGACGACGGAGTGTGGTACCTCATGAAGTCTCCGGCAAACTACGACGCGGTTGGGGAGAAGACCATGACGATAGGAATGTTTGGAGGTCACTCGTTCCTCATCAAGAACCTCCGTAAGATGACGAACGAGTACGGGTGCACTGGATGTCAACAACGATTCACAAAGTCGTGTAACATGCACAGGCACGCGACCACCTGCATGGGTGGGAAGACCGTGGTATTTTGTCCTGGTAAGAGGATAGAGAGACCGCAGTCGGCATACGAGAAGGCGTTCTACCACAATGGGTCAGCGAGTGCGATGTCGATTCAATGGTTGAGCAGAGAAGAGGAGAGGGTGGGAAAGCACATATATCACGCGAGATGCGGTCACGGGGGCGAGAGGTGGGTGACCGGCGATCCGGTCAACGGCTACTGTCACGAGACCAAGACCGTGTTTCAGTTTCACGGATGCTACTGGCACGGGTGTCCGACGAATTGCAGGAGAGGTAACGCGGGAGCGCTGTACAGGAGGACGAACATCCAAGACGACAAGATAAGGAAGGCGGGTTACGAGTTGGTGGTGAAGTGGGAGTGCGCGTGGTTGAATGAGGGGAATCCCCACGAGCCACCACCGCGCGAGGAGGAGACGACTCTGTACCCTCACCAGATAGTCTACGACTTCGAGGCGTATCTCGACAAGTCGAAAACCACGCGACCCACCAAAGACCTGACCTTCGAGGCCGAGCACGTCCCTATATCGGTGTCGTTTGGGGATACGATGCACGAGGGGATCACCCACATCTGCGAACGAGACCCCGACACTCTGGTCGAGAAGTTCGTGACCGAGCTACAGAGGAGAGGCAATGTCATCAGGGAGGGGGTTAGGAAGAAGTATCTGCCGACCGACATAGAGATGCTGTCAAAGATCGTGAAGATCGTCTCGTGGATCGGCCAAGTCCCGGTGGTGGGGTTCAACTGCAGCAGGTACGACCTGAACCTCATCAAGCAGTACCTTGTCGAGAAGTTGGCGGCTACCGTGAATAAGGTGATGGTCGGAAAGAGGGCCAGCACGACGATGTTTCTGTTTACTCCAGAGTTTATATTTCTCGACATAATCCATTATCTGGGACCAGGTATCACGTACGACCGGTGGGTTAAGGCGTACGACTGTAAAACGGTAAAGTTGAAGTGTGAGTACCTACTGTCGATGACGGAGTGGAAAGAGTGCAAGAAGGTCATTCCAGAAAAGGGGATAAAGACGTTTCAAGAATGGTTGCGACACTACAACGAATTGGACGTCGGACCGTTCCTGGAGGCTCTGACTAAAATGACGGAGTTCTACAGGGGGAGGGGTGTGGACATACTCAAGAACGCTGTGTCTCTGCCTGGGGTTTCCCTTCAGTACCTGCTCCGCGGGTCGATCGATGGGAAGGCGGACACGCCCGAGCTGTGGTCGCCGAAGGATGAGACTTACGTGATGATGAAGGAGGGATTGGTTGGTGGTCCGTCCATAGTGTTCTCCAGATACGCCGATGCTGGCAGGTCGACGATCAGGGGTGAGGTAGGAGAACGAGTCGGGAGGGGTACGACGCCAGTGCGCTGTACCTGTCTACTCTGTCGAAGGACATTCCGTGCGGGGAGGAGAAGATATGGACGTGGGACGACCCGGAAAGACGGTCGTATATATACCGTTTCGTAAGGAAGGCAAGACGTGACGAGTGGTTCGGATTTGTAGAGTTGGATATAGAGGTCCCGGAAACGTTGCGAGACATGTTCTCGGAAATGTCGCCGCTGTTCATTAATCGAGAAGTCGACGAGACCGAGGTTCCGCAGCACATGAAGGACTACCTGACCAAAAACGGGAGGACTAGGGTCGAAGGTCAGAGAAAGCTCGTGGGGGCACGGTCCGCCAAGAAGATGATCATATAGCACGGTCTGGTCGTCAAGGCGGTGCATAGGGTGATAGACTACACGCCTGGCAAACCGTTCCAATGGTTCGTGGAAGAGGTCACCGCCGCCAGACGGACGGGGAACGTCGACAAGAGCAAGGCGGTGTTGGCGGAGATATTCAAACTGGTTGGCAACGCGTGTTGTGGCAAGCTGATAGAGGCTCAAGAGAGACACCTAACCACCACTTATACGAAGGATGAGAAGACTGTCGACCGGGCACTGAGGTCGGCGTGGTTCGAGACCTGGAGGAGATTGGGGAGGCTTACGAGATATCGAGCAGGAAGACTCGAGTGGTGATCAACAGACCGTTTCAGTGTGGCATAGCGGTCCACCAGTTGGCAAAGCTCCGGATGCTGGAGTTCTACTACGACTTCTTTGACAAGTACGTGGATCGTGGAGATTTCGAACTTATACAGATGGACACTGACAGCATGTACTTCGCGGTGTCGGACAAGACGCTGGCGGCGGTGGTGTGAAAGAAGATAAAGAGAAAGATCAACCAGGAGAAGACCGAGTGGTTAGCGTGGGACGCGTGGAGCAACAGAACTCCGGGACTGTTCAAGCTGGAATTCCAGGGGGATAGACCTATCGCTCTGTGCAGCAAGTGCTACTACGTGTGTGTGTGTGTGTGTGTGTGTGTGTGTGTGTGTGTGTGTGTGTGTGTGTGTGTGTGTGTGGGGGAGGGGGGGGGGGGGTGACGGAAGCTCTAAGCACTCGGCCAAGGCGATGTCGAGGAGATCTAACTATCTGACTTGGGGGAGGTACAAGAGCGCTCTCCAAGGGGGTAGGACATGGCGGAGAACAGGGGATTCCCAATGGTTAACGGTGTGATGACGACTTACAAGCAAGAGAAGTTGGGGCTTTCGGCGTTCTAAGACAAGTGGAGAGTGATGGAAGACGGAGGAAACAAAAAAAAAGAATCTGAACAAGGGGAGACAACTATGGACTGACCGAAAGACTCTCACGAGAGTCTGACTGACGGAAAGGCTCTGACGAGAGCCTGATCGACTATGACGACGGGCGGACCGGGGGTAGCTGGGTGTCAGAAGGCACCGCAAGAAGTTCTTCGCGAACAAACCCGCGTGATGGACCACTGTCGAGGTAGTAAAGCATGGGCTCATCGGGTTTGGTAATAGATAGATCCAGATGATATACATTAAGAGACCACACGGGATCTGTCGCGCGGCGGCGGCCGCCCTCAAGCTCTCCGGGCTGATAGAGATACCGGACGACAACATCTGATGGAAGCTGTTGCTCTGCCAAACCAACGGGTCGCCCGCGCGAGACGGCAGAGGGCTTGTGCGACACATTTTCCGCCTTGATGGCATTCTCGGGCTTCTTATCGAATCTGGTCACCTCGCCGTTCAGTGTAGAGACCATGGCGGGCAGCCTGGTCACCCACTCGGTCGATCGCGTATGAGGATCTACAAGCTCTTTAGCATATTGGTGTCCGAACAGCCTCTCAGCCAGGGTCCGATTGAATCGCTCCACGATCCCCTGGTCACGGTGGACATCGACGCGGCCGCGTCTGACAGAAACGTTGCGTTTCGCCAACAGCTGAGAGACCGCGCCCATGAACTCGCGGCCAGGATCGACCTGGAGAAGATTCGGCCATTTGAGAGGGCTCCTTTTGTATATTCGGGAAAGAGCTTCGGCCAACTTCCTTGCACTCCTTCGTGGCCAGTGGCTCAGCCTCCTTATAGCGACTCGCTACGTCAACGACTGTCAGGGCGTACTTGTACGTCTTGCGACCGACGCGATCGTGAGGGAGAAACAGGAGGTCTACTTGGTGGACTTCGTTCGGCACAGGCACGTCGAATTTCGGGCATGGAATACTGTGCTGCGCGGATAAATAGATCTGCCAGATGGCCTGCTTCTTGAGCCATTCCTTGACAGCGTTTTCGGAAACCTTGGTCATCACGGCAAGGTTATTGATGGCCGCGAGTCCCTTCCAGTAGCCGCGGCGGCTGTAACATGTGTTCGCTAGCTTGCGCGCTAGGCGAACCGATAGTTTGCTATCAAGCTTGTGCGTGTCCATCGTATGCAAGGTATTCAAGTAAATCGAACAGTTTCCAAGATGCCCTTGCCAGATCGTCCGTCCGTCCGTCCGTCCGGGCCAACATCGGGGGTTTAGGAGCTTAGGGTAAGGGTTAGTAACAAAGGATTCCTTTGTTATAGTCGGTAAGCTCGTAATTCCATTGATCTTTAGAAGCTAATCCTTTGATCTTTTAAAGAACAAAAAGCTCATAACTCCCAAATGTTTGAACGTCCGTCCGTCCGTCCGTCCGTCCGTCCGTCCGTCCGTCCGTCCGTCCGTCCGTCCGTCCGTCCGTCCGTCCGTCCGTCCGTCCGTCCGTCCGTCCGTCCGTCCGTCCGTCCGTCCGTCCGTCCGTCCGTCCGTCCAGTCCGTCCGTCCGTCCGTCCGTCCGTCCGTCCGTCCGTCCGTCCGTCCGTCCGTCCGTCCGTCCGTCCGTCCGTCCGTCCGTCCGTCGTCGTCCGTCCGTCCGTCCGTCGGGCACACGAATTGGCAGTTACGTGACTATGTCACATAGGGATGGACATTGTTAAAGTTAGGTTTAGTAACATAACTAATAGAAAAAACTAACGAATAATTTATTTATGTGACACTTATTCCGTTTATGTGACACTTTTTAAAGAACAAATGGTCACATAAGTATCCATTCGCGAGAACGTCCGTCCGTCCGTCCGTCCGGGCACACGAATTGGCAGTTACGTGACTATGTCACATAGGGATGGACTTGTTAAAGTTAAAGGGTTAGGGTTAGTAACATAACTAATAGAAAAAACTAACGAATAATTTATTTATGTGACACTTATTTCCGTTTATGTGACACCTTTTTTAAAGAACAAATGGTCACATAAGTATCCATTCGCCGAGAACGTCGTCCGTCCGTCCGTCCGTCCGTCCGTCCGTCCGTCCGTCCGTCCGTCCGTCCGTCCGTCCGTCCGGACACGAATTGGCAGTTACGTGGACTATGTCACATAGGGATGGACTTGTTAAAGGTTAGGGTTAGTAACATAACTAATAGAAAAAACTAACGAATAATTTATTTATGTGACACTTATTCCGTTTATGTGACACCTTTTTAAAGAACAAATGGTCACATAAGTATCCATTCGCGAGAGTACCGTCCGTCCGTCCGTCCGTCCGTCCGTTCCGTCCGGGCACACGAATTGGCAGTACGTGACTATGTCACATAGGGATGGACTTGTTAAAGGTTAGGGTTAGTAACATAACTAATAGAAAAAAAAACTAACGAATAATTTATTTATGTGACACTTATTCCGTTTATGTGACACCTTTTTAAAGAACAAATGGTCACTAAGTATCCATCGCGAGAACGTCCGTCCGTCCGTCCGTCCGTCCGTCCGTCGTCCGTCCGTCCGTCCGTCCGGGCACACGAATTGGCAGTTACGTGACTATGTCACATAGGGATGGACTTGTTAAAAGGTTAGGGTTTAGTAACATAACTAATAGAAAAAACTAACGAATAATTTATTTATGTGACACTTATTCCGTTTATGTGACACCTTTTTAAAGAACAAATGGTCACATAAGTATCCATTCGCGAGAACGTCCGTCCGTCCGTCCGTCCGTCCGTCCGTCCGTCCGTCCGTCCGTCCGTCCGTCCGTCCGTCCGGGCACACGAATTGGCAGTTACGTGACCATGTCACATAGGGATGGACTTGTTAAAGGTTAGGGTTAGTAACATAACCCTCATTTTTGCACACGATTATGTGACACTTTCTTTTTTATGTGACACTTTTTTAAAGAGCAAATGGTCACATAAGTATCCATTCGCGAGAACGACCGTCCGTCCGTCCGTCCGTCCGTCCGTCCGTCCGTCCGTCCGTCCGGGCACACGAATTGGCAGTTACGTGACTATGTCACATAGGGATGGACTTGTTAAAGGTTAGGGTTAGTAACATAACTAATAGAAAAAACTAACGAATAATTTATTTATGTGACACTTATTCCGTTTATGTGACACCTTTTTAAAGAACAAATGGTCACATAAGTATCCATTCGCGAGAACGTCCGTCCGTCCGTCCGTCCGTCCGTCCGTCCGGGCACACGAAATATTGGCAGTTACGTGACTATGTCACATAGGGATGGACTTGTTAAAGGTTAGGGTTAGTAACATAACTAATAGAAAAAATAAAAAACTAACGAATAATTTATTTATGTGACACTTATTCCGTTTATGTGACACCTTTTTAAAGAACAAATGGTCACATAAGTATCCATTCGCGAGAACGTCCGTCGTCCGTCCGTCCGTCCGTCCGTCCGACCGTCCGTCCGTCCGTCCGTCGTCCGTCCGTCGTCCTCCGGGCACACGAATTGGCAGTTACGTGACTATGTCACATAGGGATGGACTTGTTAAAGGTTAGGGGTTAGTAACATAACTAATAGAAAAAACTAACGAATAATTTATTTATGTGACACTTATTCGTTTAGTGACACCTTTTTAAAGAACAAATGGTCACATAATATCCATTCGCGAGAACGTCCGTCCGTCCGTCCGTCCGTCCGTCCGTCCGTCCGTCCCGTCCGTCCGTCCGTCCGTCCGTCCGTGTCCGTCCGTCCGTCCGTCCCGTCCGTCCGTCCGTCCGTCCGTCCGTCCGGGCACACGAATTGGCAGTTACGTGACTATGTCACATAGGGATGGTACTTGTTAGGTTAGGGTTAGTAACATAACTAATAGAAAAAAAAAAAAAATAACGAATAATTTATTTATGTGACACTTATTCCGTTTATGTGACACCTTTTTAAAGAACAAATGGTCACATAAGTATCCATTCGCGAGAACGTCCGTCCGTCCGTCCGTCCGTCCGTCCGTCCGGGCACACGAATTGGCAGTTACGTGACTATGTCACATAGGGATGGACTTGTTAAAGGTTAGGGTTAGTAACATAACTAATAGAAAAAACTAACGAATAATTTATTTATGTGACACTTATTCCGTTTAAGTGACACCTTTTTAAAGAACAAATGGTCACATAAAACGATTTCGTTAGGACGTCCGTCCGTCCGTCCGTCCGTCCGTCCGTCCGTCCGTCCGTCCGTCCGTCCGTCCGTCCGTCCGTCCGTCCGTCCGTCCGTCCGTCCGTCCGTCCGTCCGTCCGTCCGTCCGTCCGGGCACACGAATTGGCAGTTACGTGACTATGTCACATAGGGATGGACTTGTTAAAGGTTAGGGTTAGTAACATAACTAATAGAAAAAAACTAACGAATAATTTAATATATGTGACACTTATTCCGTTTATGTGACACCTTTTTAAAGAACAAATGGTCACATAAGTATCCATTCGCGAGAACGTTCCGTCCGTCCGTCCGTCCGTCCGTCCGTCCGTCCGTCCGTCCGTCCGTCGTCCGTCCGTCCGTCCGTCCGTCCGTCCGGGCACACGAATTGGCAGTTACGTGACTATGTCACATAGGGATGGACTTGTTAAAGGTTAGGGTTAGTAACATAACTAATAGAAAAAACTAACGAATAATTTATTTATGTGACACTTATTCCGTTTATGTGACACCTTTTTAAAGAACAAATGGTCACATAAGTATCCATTCGCGAGAACGTCCGTCCGTCCGTCCGTCCGTCCGTCCGTCCGTCCGTCCGTCCGTCCGTCCGTCCGTCCGTCCGTCCGTCCGGGCACACGAATTGGCAGTTACGTGACTATGTCACATAGGGATGGACTTGTTAAAGGTTAACCGGGTTAGTAACATAACTAATAGAAAAAACTAACGTAATATTTATGTGACACTTATTCCGTTTATGTGACACCTTTTTTAAAGAACAAAATGGTCACATAAGTATCCATTCGCGAGAACGTCCGTCCGTCCGTCCGTCCGTCCGTCCGTCCGTCCGTCCGTCCGTCCGTCCGTCCGTCCGTCCGTCGTCCGGGCACACGAATTGGCAGTTACGTGACTATGTCACATAGGGATGGACTTGTTAAAGGTTAGGGTTAGTAACATAACTAATAGAAAAAACTAACGAATAATTTATTTATGTGACACTTATTCCGTTATGTGACACCTTTTTAAAGAAACAAATGGTCACATAAAGTATCCATTCGCGAGAACGTCCGTCCGTCCGTCCGTCCGTCCGTCCGTCCGTCCGTCCGTCCGTCCGTCCGTCCGTCCGGGCACACGAATTGGCAGTTACGTGACCATGTCACATAGGGATGGACTTGTTAAAGGTTAGGGTTAGTAACATAACTAATAGAAAAAACTAACGAATAATTTATTTATGTGACACTTATTCCGTTTATGTGACACCTTTTTAAAGAACAAATGGTCACATAAAACCGATTCGTTAGGACGTCCGTCCGTCCGTCCGTCCGTCCGTCCGTCCGGGCACACGAATTGGCAGTTACGTGACTATGTCACATAGGGTGGACTTGTTTTAAGGTTAGGGTTAGTAACATAACTAATAGAAAAAACTAACGAATAATTTATTTATGTGACACTTATTCCGTTTATGTGACACCTTTTTAAAGAACAAATGGTCACATAAGTATCCATTCGCGAGAACGTCCGTCCGTCCGTCCGTCCGTCCGTCCGTCCGTCCGTCCGTCCGTCCGTCCGTCCGTCCGTCCGTCCGGGCACACGAATTGGCAGTTACGTGACTATGTCACATAGGGATGGACTTGTTAAAGGTTAGGGTTAGTAACATAACTAATAGAAAAAACTAACGAATAATTTATTTATGTGACACTTATTCCGTTTATGTGACACCTTTTTAAAGAACAAATGGTCACATAAGTATCCATTCGCGAGAACGTCCGTCCGTCCGTCCGTCCGTCCGTCCGTCCGTCCGTCCGTCCGGGCACACGAATTGGCAGTTACGTGACTATGTCACATAGGGATGGACTTGTTAAAGGTTAGGTTAGTAACACAACTAATAGAAAAAACTAACGAATAATTTATTTATGTGACACTTATTCCGTTTATGTGACACCTTTTTAAAGAACAAATGGTCACATAAGTATCCATTCGCGAGAACGTCGTCCGTCCGTCCGTCCGTCCGTCCGTCCGTACGTCCGTCCGTCCGTCCGTCCGTCCGTCCGTCCGTCCGTCCGTCCGTCCGTCCGCCCCTCCGTCCGTCCGTCCGCCGTCCGTCCGTCCGTCCTCCGTCCGTCCGTCCGTCCGTGTCCGTCCGTCCGTCCGTCCGTCCGGGCACACGAATTGGCAGTTACGTGGACTATGTCACATAGGGATGGACTTTGTAAAGGTTAGGGTTAGTAACATAACTAATAGAAAAAACTAACGAATAATTTATTTATGTGACACTTATTCCGTTTATGTGACACCTTTTTAAAGAACAAATGGTCACATAAGTATCCATTCGCGAGAACGTCCGTCCGTCCGTCCGTCCGTCCGTCCGGGCACACGAATTGGCAGTTACGTGACTATGTCACATAGGGATGGACTTGTTAAAGGTTAGGGTTAGTAACATAACTAATAGAAAAAACTAACGAATAATTTATTTATGTGACACTTATTCCGTTTATGTGACACCTTTTTAAAGAACAAATGGTCACATAAGTATCCATTCGCGAGAACGGCCGTCCGTCCGTCCGTGACATACGGACTGGTCAAATGAAATTAAGTGGCGAGTGTACTATCCGAATCACTAATGTCTAGCAAGTGTGCTCTACGTAATTAACTTATAGTTACATTCAGTCCTAATCCTACCTAATCACCATCGAGAAGAGAAGAGAAGAGAAGAGAAGAAGAAAGTGATTTCTGACGGTATGGTATTTGACGTGCCACCCTCACCCTATGTTAGTGTGCTGCATCAGAATGCTATATTAACCTATCATGATAACCGTGATTGCTAATTTTGTGTTGTTAATTGGGTTTTATATGTATAGTTGTTTTTGTTATTTACTAGCATTTATTTAATTTAAGTTTAGTTTTGAGTCACCTACCACACCGTCAGATTTTGGCCGAAATAGACTAATAAACATTCAATCGTTCGATTTTTGTCTATATTGGAGTAATGCAGATTGTCAATTTCGACATAAAAAGCAATTACTCCTGGTGGAGGAAACCTCCAATTCCCCCGGTAGCTCCGGAGTCCCTGTAGTAAAGCTAAAAAAAAAGCCTCAAAAGGAAGCGATTTGGCACAACTCCATTCAACCAGCTGACTACCTCACCCCACTGACTCACTCAATCACTTAGCCCAATTCCATTGAATTAGTAGACTACATCAACCCATCCTTACACCCGCCAACCACATACCCCATCACTTAGCCCATCCCCATTCGATCAATCACACACACACACGCACGCACGCAGGCACATACATATATATATATATACATACACATATGCATACACACATACACACATGCATACATATATATATACGTACCACCTCAAAGACCCCTCGGCATCACGGCGTTCCATTGTTCTGTAAAGTGACGGGAAATGGACATGCATGGTTAGTGACAAAATGGGTCCCCCAGTCAGTTTCGGGGGTCAATTGTCAGTTGTCACTGGTCATGTCGATTACGCCTACGAGTCGTGTTGCCCTGTCAATATTGTAAATGGTTGGCCACTGTTATTGGTCGTTATTATTAAAGGTAGATTTAGGAAGATGCGAATAAAAATATGGTAAATGATTTGTGCATATTTGCACGTATGGTTATCCCCACCCGCTAAAATACCGGCCTCCGCATGTAAGCAGTCACTACTTAATAATCTAATAGATAGAGCAATATGTGTCCGGTGGTGTGCAGACCGTATCGTTCGTTTCCCAGCAGCGGGGGTCCCCGATTGGGCATTCCCTACCTGAAAGATCCCTTGGGTTAGTACCAGTCAAGCCCACCCGCCCGGACATTTCATAACGCTATAGATTTCGTAACTGCTTTAATTTAGACATGATCACAGGCGCGGATACAGAAATAATTGCAGGGGGGGGGGGTCTGTAATTACAAATCGGCATAGCCGACCTCCGCGAGCGCGAAATCGTAAAGACGGGGGTCTGGGGGTTCTCCCCCAGGAAATTTTTAAATGCCAGATCGCCGCAGATGCGATTTCCTGACACCTAGGCCACGAAACAAGTCATCCAACTACCAACTATTCGAGTATTGTAGATTTCCTTCTTTTTTTTTGTCGGGAGCAGGGGGGAGGGGGGAGGGGGGGGGTGGGGAGGGGGTAGGGGGTGGGGTCTGACCCCCTGGACCAGCCCCCCCCTGTATCCGCGCCTGGATCACGAGCAGTCTGTAATGTGCAATGCTGTTAACTTCATGAGTGCTCATCATTGGAGGCCGGATGTTAATAGTTATTAACTGATTATACGCTTAATTGTGTATATACAATTTTGTATATGCTTGGATCGGACTACGGGCTGGCAATATGTTCGTTAGGGTGCACTCTGTGCCTGCCTCGGGAGAAGAACCCGCCAAATATATTGGAACTCGGGTAATTCGGACATTACCCGTTGAAGTTATATATTGCCAGCATTTCGCCACACCCAGCATATACTTTATGATTGTATTATGTTTGATATGATTTGATATTTATCTTATTATGTTGTTAGTAATGGTCAGTCAGTGTGGGGTACTGCTCCCCCAACACGTCAAATAAGTACATCTACCTCATTAGGTGATCCCAGAGCATGGACTTACAACCTGTACAACAATAGAAGGGATAGTTTATCCGCTCCATATGACGTACCTGATACTAGTTTCATTAAGTTGAGATCTTTGGACTATGTTATTTATATGTGTTCCCCGGGTAAGTCGATCGTCCAAATACATACCCAAGAATTTTATACATTTTGTGTATGGTATTGCTTGTTTGTTTACCATTAAATCTTTAATTTTATAAGTTGTTCTCTTATGTATGCATACCGCTGCTCCTCATTTTTATAGCAGAGTAATCTACCGCCATGAAATATGACTGCCTCAGTTTTAAGCGGGGAGATTTTAAAGCCCCATTTGTTTTGCCAAATTGTTATTTTATCTAGTGCTGTCTGTATTACCCCCAGGGCTACTCTGAAATCTGTACGCTCTTTCCAGATCGCGCCGTCGTCGGCAAATTGTGATAGGCCTGGTTTAGTGTTTGTACTCATGCTGTTTATTTCTGTATATAATGTATCTATCATGACATTAAATAGTGTTGGCCTTACGACACTACCCTTGGGGCTGCCATTATCAATACTTTGAAATTCTGAATGCTCTGTGCCTACTCTTACTCTAATTGTTCTGCCCGTCAGAAAGTTATCTAACCATAGCAACATTCTGTTGTTTACGCCCTTCCCGATTAGTTGTTCTATTGCTGCCTTTGTCCACATTAGGTCAAAGGCTTTTTCTAAGTCTAGAAATACAGCTACGACTGGTTTCTTTTCCATTTGTGCTGTTTTAATAGTTGTTTCTAATCGAGCTAGTTGATCCATCGTGGATCTATGATTTATAAATCCTGACTGGGTTGGGCCAATTTTCTGATTAGATTCAAAATGATGTTTTAGTCTGATGGCCACCATAGTTTCCATTAATTTACATATTACTGATGTTAGTGAAATGGGTCTGTAGGAGGCTGGTAGAGTTGCATCCTTGTTTGGTTTCATTACTGGGATAATGGTAGCCTCTTTCCAAGCGTCAGGCAGGGAGCCTTCGGCCCAGGATTTATTGATTAGCAGGAGCAGTTGTTCCATTGGTTCATGTGGTAATTGTTTAAGTATATTATAATGTATTTTATCTGCTCCTGGTGCAGTACTTTTTTCAATTTTAAGGGCAGCTTTAAGTTCCGACATTATAAATAACCTATTGAGGCAGTCAGTATTCAGGTCGGGTGTCAGACTATATTTGTCTATCTTAGCTTGTATTTGCGGGACTCTTTTATCTTTTTCTATTCTGAATTCTGATGTTAAATTACTGTTACCAGACATATTATTGTAATGATCTGTGAGCACCTCTGCTTTTTGTTTTTCATCGCATATTAATGTATTATCATGTGATAATGGGGGCATTTGTTGTGTTGGTTTACCTCTTACTCAATTAAATAAATTCCAGACTTCTTTACTTGTTTTATCTTTCGTAATTGCTGATATAAAATTCGCCCAACCTTTCTCTTTTGCTGTTTTAATGGTTTCAGACGCCAGGCTCTTGGCTTCAAAGTATTCCTCTCGCCTTCTTTGTTTTAGTTGTACATGCTATTTATAGGCTTGTTTCCATCTTCGCAGACAATTTTCCCTGTTTTTAGTGGCTTCTGTGCAAGCGGGTGTCCACCAGGGATTGGTTGGGCGATTATGTGCTTTACCACTTGTCTGTGGTATTCTTTCTTTACTTATTCCGTAGAGTGTGCTCACAAATTCATCGTGATAGTCTTTTGTATCTAAATTCGCATCGATATGTAACCTAGTGGTGCATAGTTGATGGAAGAGTTCCCAATTTGCATGACCTAACTTCCATTTGGGAATTGTTGCGGGAGTTCTCTTGTGGTAATGGGTAGAAACTTTAGTAATAATCGGATAATGATCGCTGCCTAGTGTTGAGTTGTGGATGGTCCACGAGGCCAAGGAAGCTAGAGCTGGTGTAGCTAATGTGATGTCTGGTGCAGATCCTATACTTTTAGCCCTTGGTAGATAGGATGAGTCGTATGTTTCTGAGCCATTATTTAGTATAACGTAATTAGCATTATCTAGGAATGTTATAATTTCATCGCCTATTTTGTTTACTTTATTAAAATAATGCATGTCCCAAAGTGGACTATGTCCGAAGGTTTTCGGTTTTATTAATACTCGGACTGTAGATGTTCAGAATGTCAATGTTGCCTTTACTGCTTAATATCTTAACTCCCGAGTATAGGATATTATTATTTTCTTTAAGATGACTTGTTTTAAGTTCTATGCTTGATATACCATTGTTCACGAATATGTCTACACCGCTTCCTTTTGTTGAGTTCGTTGAGTGCGATTTCATATTATACCCTGGTAATGTTGTATGTTTTGGCATTTCCTGTAGGCATAATACATCGGGTGACATGATGTCGTTTTCTATTGCATTCACCAGCTCACTTTTTGTTTTTACAAAACCCCGGCAGTTCCATTGAAGGACTGTCAGGGTCTGGTTGGTTTTAGTTCCGTTTCTACCCATACTTTATTTTTTAATTAAATATGTTTATGATTTATTGTATATCAGTGAGTCTTAGTCCGTGACGCTTAGTCGCTATTATTTCATTTAGCGGTGTCATATTTGATTCCATTTCTGGCTCATTCAGTTGCACTGGTCTCCTATTTGGTGATATTTTGTCTTGTCTTATAAGAGTTACTTTTTGGTATATTGTTCTTGTTTTGTTTCTGCTGTGAGTCTTTGCCTGTCTTTATTATTGGTCCATGTTTTTGTTTCCATACGTTTGCCTTTTTTATTTGTATTGCTTCGTCTCTACCTTTAGACGCTTTATTGGTCTTTGGAAGATTCACAGTGTTAGGGGCTAACTTTTGTCTATTAAGTGTTATTTTGTGTACTTTTTTTACTGGACTTGCCGCTGGGCTAACATTGGGTGTGGATGTTGTAACCTTATTGTGTGTTTCATTTTTGTTTTAGCAGTGATCGTCTGGCAATTCTCAACGTCGCTCATATTTTTAGGGTTAATGTTATCGCTTGAATTATTGTTAGATATGTCAGACAGTCCAAGCCCAGAACCCGGTGAGTCGGGGGTGTCCGGCATGGGCTGCATGTGTGACGATTTTGGTGATTTGGTTGTCAGGAGTGAGTCCATACTTGGAGGATTAGAAGGCATCTCCTCTTCACAGATACCTATGCCTATGCCTATTATCTCATCCACAATATCAATAATTTTATTTGATTGTCCACTACTGTTTGCTATTGCTGGATGCGGATGGTTGTTATCTGATATGTAAGTGCTAAATAGGCTTTTCATCGCTGTTGTGTCGCAACTATTTATTCTTATTTTTGTGGGTGGGTAGTAGGTAGATAGCTCCTTCCTTACTGTTTCAATGATTATGTCATCACCGGTATCGGTGGCAACATTATTATGTACGTTGGAGGGTTCAGTATTTACATGTGAGCTGGTTATCTGACCTATTATTCCATTAGTATGGATGCCTAATTGTCTTTTGAGTGCTAGTTCGATTGCTGACACGAGGTTAAAAACTTGCTGTTTAGTAATATAGTCCTGCATTGATTGTTTGTTAATGTTTTTATTGGGTGTTTGGTAATCTTTGTAAGATGTTTCATGGGCTCTCTTTCGTTTATTGGTTTTAGGTGTAGTTGGTATATGAGTTTTCTCTGGCGTTCGCTTGTTATAGTCTGTTTGCGGAAACTTATTCTTAATTTGTTCCTGATTCACGTTAATATTTGGGGTTTGAAGTTGTTCTTTTAGTGCGTTTCTAGTGAGCTGTCTGTGTTGTTTTTTTAGGCGAGTTGTTATTTGTATCGGAGAAACATATGACAGTACGGATCACTAACCCTATGTCCACATTCATGTTGTTGAGCCACGTAGCAGTTGTTACAAAAATCTTGAGCTCGTGTATTTTTGTATGTGCACGCCGTGTTCGTGTGTGAGTAGCCACATATGGGACATACCGTTTTATTGTTTTGCTTATGACCGAATTGTTGGCATTTGTTACATCTAATGGGACGTGATATCGTGATGCCTATGTTGATGTCATTTCCGCAATTGATGTAGCTAGCAGGTGTTATGGTGAATGGTAGAGTGGATGAGTTAAATTTAATTAGAAGTGTTGATTTGTTTTTGCCTATGTGATGTGCTTCAGTTATTTTGTTTTTTTCCAGCGTCTAGTGCTGTCATTAGTTCTTCTTTGTTAAGTCGTGTGAAGTCTGGATGACTGTTTGTTTTGGTTGTTGTTTAGTGGATGGGTGTTGTCTGTTTGTGTTTTGGTGTGACAAGTGTCTGAACTCAACTCCAGTCATGCCAACTTGGGTAGTGAAGCTTTTTCCTTTGTTAGTGTAGCGATTCGGTAGTTTAATTTTGAAGATGTCTGGTGCATCCATGCCACAGCTGATTTCGGCTTGACTTATATGGCCTCCTACATATGACAGGAAAGCCAGAACAAATTGTGGAATAGTTACTGACCTACGCCTGGGGCCCTCTATTTTGAAATGTAGAGTGTCGGTCCAGATTCCTGATTGGTTTGCCTGTCTGTTCTGTGTGTATTGCTGTGTCTGCCGGGGCGGTGGTGTGGGTGAATGATGTGCTCGTCTGTTGTTGGCTAATTTAGCTTCGGGTGATTTGCTATCAGGTGAAAATGTCGAGTTGTCTTCCCTGGCGCGTTTTCTTGTGTTTTTGGAGATGGGAGTAAACATTTCAGCCATGTTTAAGTTTTTGTTTTGGTTTGTTTTGGTTGTTGGTTTGTTTTGGTTGTTTTTTTTGTTTTTTTTAGTTTATATTTACTGAGGAAGGGAAACAGAAACAGTCAACAATATTATATTTATATAGTATACATAGGCGGCGGAAGCCGAACATTATTGGGGGGGGGGGGGCCCAATGTTGAGGGCCCGAAGGGCCCGATAGCGCTAGGGGGGTAATGATTTTTGAAATCCAAGTGGTGTGAAACGCCATTTCCTGCATTCTCAGCAAACTTCTCAGCAAAGTTTCCAGTACTCATGATTACACAAATATATTAGAATAAAAATCCAAAATTTACAGAATTTATAGTGGGGGGGGGGGGGGGTCCCCGTCACCGCTTCCCCCCCCCCGCCGCCGCTCCTGGTATATCTTATTGTTATTTTTATTTGTATTATGTTTTATCTCCGTTTGCTATGTTAAGTGCTATATCAAGTGCTATATCAAGAGCTAAATATTACCTGATTTGTTGCTGTCAAAAAATACTTCTATGTTCTGTAGCTGTATGCTGCTGGCTTCACCGTTCTTTACCGTTCTTTACCGTTTGTCACGAAAATATCACGAAAATGTCCGTATATGGAGATCTGATTGAATGATTAACTTAACTTAACTTAAGGCATGTGACGTAACGTAATGCAGTTATAAATTTAATTTAGCGTATTGTTATTTACGTCTGTATCTTAAATCAGTTGATTATGAGATGATATAACGGGTTTCGGTGTAAGATTTTGCAAGTGATTTATGTTTAGAAGGCTTTGGAATGAAGACTTTTTGTTTTACTTTTTTTTTTTTTTACAACAGACCCTAGTCTAAGTCAAGATGCGATATATTGTGTAAAGATTTTTTTCAATACAACATACAACACTACACACACTAGTCGAGAGTACGAGTTTATTGAATAATTTACACAAATACATATACTCATTGAATCAATCTATACATCCCGTGACTGACCAATAATTGTTTGTATTGTACTCTGCAGGAGGTGTGATAATTCTGTATAATACGTCTATTCAACTGTTTGTACAGTACACTCAGTCGCTAATAAGAATGAGTTTAATGGTATTCTACACCAGTATAGAGAGTTGTTTTACAACTTTAGCTTCTTTTGATCTGCACTGTCTGGTCACTCTCTGATGGGATCTGGAATAATACAATAGTACAATATAGTATAGAGTGGGATGAGCTATCAACCTAATATACAGGATCTATTAGCTTAAATGTAGTGTAACGACATACCTAGAATATTATTATTCTAGGTCTGTGGTGTAACATACCACTTAATCCTAATTTTCGACGAAAAACAATGCAGAAATTTCAGTTATTTTAGATGATATATAGAAAAATGTTTACCTGGTTTTCCAGTAGACTCCGGTAGACTCGTTATCAGTATATTCACAATACACGACATAAATACTTACTAATACTACACAAATACTTACTAACTTGATGTAGGAGTGAATATGATATCAAATCTCAGTGATATTGTTATGGTCAGAGCAAATATTATAATACGTCCGTTCACCTTGAGTGTCCAGTCGATTGACTTTCAGATGAGCTCTTTTGTACTCGTTTTAGACAAGTTATCCATAAGTTATACTAAGTATATTACAACAATCTGTCATACATTTATTACAAATAAAATATAAACTTACACCCTATTGAAGATAAAAATCTATTGGTTATACTCAGTATGATGTCTACCATAAAGCAAATGAGAGAGCAAGCCTAGAGTTGGGGAATTTCCCTAAGAGGTTTGAGAGTCAAGAAAGATATAGCAGATAGGATAAGTGACGCGCGAGCAACCGTCTACGAGGAGAGGCTGCGGCGTGCGGTTTCGACCGGACGACTGCCCGCCGACCCCGAAAAACGCTCCGAGAAATTGGAGAACGAGACGACGGCCAGCCTGCGTGCCACTGCTTACGCGCAGCGTGTAAAAGAAGATCCTAGCGCACGTAGAAAACCCCTATACAAGGCGTACTACAATAAGATTTATCAAGGGTTGGTGGGGAGACCTCCTAAGAGGAGGAGAGATATCGCCAGAGCTTTGGTGGAGGAGGGTCCCAGGATTCTCGCCGAAGAAGTCGAAGTTAGGGAAACTGTTGATAGGGGTAGGAGGAAGATAGTATGGACTTTCGAGAGGGGGGTAGATGGGGAGATCGCTAATCGCATAATGAATAAAATTCGCCCAGAGATGACCACGGCGTGTTATCTGAGGTATTCGTGCTCGTATCGTATTAGGAGAGTTGGATAACCGATAGAAAGAAAGTTCGAATGGACATCGACACAGTTGATAGACCAAACACAAAATGGACCTTCGTTCGTTGGATATTGGTCGAGGTGAAGATGATCATCGACTCTCAACAACTTCTCATGGGAGCGGGAAAACTCCCAGACTGGTTAAGACAGAAAAAGGGAATGTATTCCGTCGACACGTACGACGACTACTTGTGTCTGTTTAGGTGCATAGCCATCCACCGTGGAGGGAGACCAGACCGATGTTGTGAGAAGGCACGAGCTATGGCTCGTGAATATCTCGGTCACGATAACGGACCGGATAGTAAGGGAATTCACCTGGAAGATATTAAGAAGGTCGAGGAGAATTTCAAGATGGGCATTCGCGTTTACGAGCCCACCGACGAAGGAGTGTGGTACCTCATGAAGGTTCCGGCAAATTACGACGTGGTTGGGGAGAAGATCATGACGATAGGAATGTTTGGAGGTCACTCTTTCCTCATAACGAACCTCCGCAAGATGACGAACGAGTACGGGTGCACCGGATGTCAACAACGGTTCACAAAGTCGTGTAACATGCACAGGCACGCGACCACCTGCATGGGTGGGAAGACCGTGGTGACATGTCCAGGTAAGAGGGTAGATAGACCACAGTCGGCTACGAGAAGGCGTTCTATCCCAAGGGGTCAGTGAGCGAGAGGTCGATTCAATGGTTGAATAGAGAAGAAGAGAGGGTGGGAAAGCACATACATCACGCGAGATGCGGTCACGGTGGAGAGAGGTGGGTGGCTGGCGATCCGGTCGACGGTTATTGTCACGAGACCGAGACCGTGTTTCAGTTTCACGGATGTTACTGGCACGGGTGTCCGACGCATTGCAGGAGAGGTCACGCGAGATCGCTGTACAGGAGGACGAAAATCCAAGACGCCAAGATAAGGGAGGCGGGTTACGAGCTGGTGGTGATGTGGGAGTGTGAGTGGTTGAATGAGGGGAATCCCCACTATCCACCACCACCGCGCGAGGAGGCGACGACTCTGTACCCTCACCAGATAGTCTACGACTTCGAGGCGTATCTCGACAAGTCAAAAACCGCCCGACCCACCAAAGACCTGACCTTCGAGGTCGAGCACGTTCCTATATCGGTGTCGTTGGGGGATACGATGCATGAAGGGATCACACACATATGCGAACGAGATCCCGACACGCTAGTCGAGAAGTTCGTGACCGAGCTGCAGATGAGAGGCAAGGCAATCAGGGAGGGGGTTAGGAAGAAGTATCTGCCGGCCGACATAGATATGTTATCGAAGTCTCAGCAAGCAAAGATTATCTCTTGGATTGACCAAGTCCCGGTGGTGGGGTTCAACTGTAGCAGGTACGACCTGAACCTCACCAAGCAGTACTTTGTAGAGAAGTTGGCTGCCACCGTGAATAAGGTGATGGTCGGAAAGAGAGCCAGCACGACGATGTTTCTGTTTACCCCGGAGTTTAGATTTCTCGACATCATCCAGTATCTGGGACCCGGTACCACGTACGACCGGTGGGTTAAGGCGTACGACTGTAAAACGGTAAAGTCTCACTTTCCGTACGAGTGGTTCGATAGCGCGGACAAGCTCGACCATCCGGGGCTGCCAGACAATCCCGAGTGGTACTCGAAGTTGAAGGGTGAGTTCCTACTGTCGTTGTCCGAGTGAAAAGAGTGTAAGAAGGTATTCCGAGAACTTGGGATGAAGAGTTCTACAGGGGAAGAGGCGTGGACATACTCAATGATGCTGTGTCTCTGTCCGGTGTTTCCCTTCAGTACCTACTCCGCGGGTCGATCGATGGGAAGGCGGACACGCCCGAGCTGTGGTCGCCGAAGTCTGAAACTTACGAGATGATGAAGCAGGGATTGGTCGGTGGTCCGTCCATAGTATTCTCCAGATACGCCGAGGCTGGAAGGTCAACGATCAGGGGTCAGGTGGGGAGTCGGGAGGAGAAGATGTGCAAGGCGGTGCTGGGGTACGATGCCAATGCTCTGTACCTATCTACCCTGTCGAAGGAAATGCCGTGTGGTGAGGAGCAGATATGGACGTGTGACGACCCGGAAAGACAGGTGTATATAGACCGTTTCGTGAGGAAGGTCAGGAGTGACGAGTGGTTCGGATTTGCGGAGTTGGATATAGAGGTCCCGGAAACGTTGAGAGACAAGTTCTCGGAAATGTCACCGCTGTTTGTTAATCGAGAAGTCGATGAGAACGAGGTTCTACAGCACATGAAGGACTACCTGGCCGGGACCGGGAGGAAAAGAGTCGAAGGACAGAGAAAGCTCGTGGGGGCAATGTCCGCCAAGAAGATGATCATATACCCCCCGCTGCTAAAGTGGTATCTGGAACACGGTCTGATCGTCAAGGCGGTGCATAGGGTGATAGACTACACGCCCGGCAAACCGTTTCAATGGTTCGTTAAAGAGGTCACCGCTTTCAGACGGACGGGGGACGTCGACAAGAGCAAGGCGGTGTTTGCGGAGATATTCAAACTGGTTGGCAACGCGTGTTGTGGCAAACTGATAGAGGCACAAGAGAGACACCTAAACACCACATATACGAAGGATGAGAAGACTGTCGACCGGGCACTGAGGTCGGCGTGGTTCGAAGACCTGGAGGAGATTGGGGAGGCTTACGAGATATCGAGCAGGAAGACTCGAGTGGTGATCAACAGACCGTTTCAGTGTGGCATAGCGGTCTACCAGTTGGCCAAGCTCCGGATGCTGGAGTTCTACTACGACTTCTTGGACAAGTACGTGGATCGCGGAGATTTCGAGCTGATACAGATGGACACTGACAGCATGTACTTCGCGCTGTCGGAGAAGACGCTGGCGGCGGTGGTGAGAAAGAATATGAAGAGAAAGTTCAATAAGGAGAAGACCGAGTGGTTGGCGTGGGACGTGTGGAGCAACAGAACTCCAGGACTGTTCAAGCTGGAATTCGAAGGGGATAGAGCCATCGCTCTCTGTAGCAAGTGTTACTACGTGAGTGGTGATGGAAAATCTAAGCACTCGGCCAAGGGGATGTCGAAGAGATCTAACGATCTGACTTGGGGAAGGTACAAGAGTGCTCTCGAAGGGGGTGGGGATATGGCGGAGAACAGGGGATTCCGAATGATTTACGGGGTGATGAAGACGTACAGGCATGAGAAGTTGGGATTGTCGGCGTACTACGACAAGAGGAGAGTGATGGAAGACGGGCTACACACCGAGCCTATAGGATAGGTAAAACAAAAAAAGAACTCTGAAAAAGGAGTGAATACAAAAGACTCTGACGATCCGGGGGTAGCTGGGTGTCAGAAGGCACCATAAGAAGTTCTTCACGAACAAACCCTCTAGATGGCCCATCATCCAAATAGTAGAGCACGGGCTCATCAGGTTTGGTAATAGATCGATCTAGATGATATACATTGAGAGACCACACGGGATCAGTCGCGCGGCGGCTGCCACCTTCGAGCTCTCCCGGTTGATATAGGTACCGGACGTCAATATCTGATGGAAGCCGTTGCTCCTCTAAACCAACGGGTCGCCCGCGCGAGACGGCAGAGGGCTTGCTCGTCACCCTTTTAAACTTGATAGCATCTACAGGCTTCTTACCTATCAATCTGGTCACCTCTCCGTTCAGTGCGGAGACCACGGCGGGCAGTCTGGCCACCCACTCGGTCGATCGTGAATGAGGGTCTACAAGTTCTTTGGCGTATTGGTGTCCGAACTGTCTCTCAGCCAGGGTTCGATTGCAGCGCTCCACAATCCCCTGGTCCCGGTGGATGTTGACGCGGCCGCGTCTGACAGAAACGTTGTGCTTAGACAATAGATGAGAGACCGCGCCCATGAACTCGCGGCCGGGATCGACCTGGAGAAGATTCGGCCATTTGAGAGGACTCTTCTTATATATTCGGGAAAGAGCCTCGGCCACCTCCTTAGACTCTTTAGTGGCCAACGGCTCAGCCCCCTTATAACGACTCGCTACGTCAACGATTGTCAGTGCGTACTTCTTGCGACCGACGCGATCGTGAGGTAAAAACAGGAGATCCGCTTGGTGAACTTGGTTCGGCACCGGCACGTCGAATTTCGGGCGCGGAATATTGTGTGGCGCGGGTAAATAGATCTGCCAGATGGCCTGCTTCTTGAGCCATTCCTTGACAGCGTTTTCTGAAACCTTGGTCGCCGCCGCGAGGTTCTTGATGGCAGCGAGTCCCTTCCAGTAGCCGTGGGGGCTGTAGTATGTGTTTGCTAGCTTGCGCGCTAGGTGAACCGATAGTTTGGTATCAAGTTTGCGCGTGTTCATCGTTTGCGAAGTATTCTAATATATCGGACAATCTCCAACATGCCCTCGCCAGATCGTCCGGTAACTGCGTCGATAATAATAAACCTTTGTTGGAAGTACAATTGCGATTGGGGGTTAAGTTCTGAAGGAACTTGGGAAAATCTAATTCATCCAATCCCCCAGGATTGGTGGAGGAATATAACATCCGCTTTGCGAAAAGGGTGGCCGCTTTTTTGTCCTCGCGCCACGTCTCGAGAGAATCTCGGGCCAGATGAATCATACTCTTTGCACCTGGTAAACTGTATTTAAGGGACGTGTAGCCTACATCGATCATAGCGTAATAAAGGTCGTCAACTAACATCGTTCTATATATATATATTTTTATAAAAAAAATTATTTAAAATAATTATTAATTTGTAAAAATTATTAATTAATTTGAAATCTCGATTGAATATAGTAGCCGACGAGACCCACCACACCCATTCCCACGACGATGAACGTGATCTCGCGGTATTTTTGGGCCTCTGACGGTACATAGAAATCTGAAAGTTGGGGCTCGCGATCCAGCGGCGCGAGACTTTTCTGTGGATATGCCAGCGCGTACTCGCGGTTGGCTTCTTCAACGTTCTGGAAAGTTTGCGCGGCGTGATTCTCGCGGCGAAGCTCTTCGTTGACCCAGTCCAGATGGGCGGTTCGTTTTTTCGACCATACTTCCTTTGCGCTATTGAGTTGTTCTACAGCTAAATCGTGACGCTTGCGCTCCTCATCCACGTTCGAGCTTCTCATTTTAGAGAATAAAAAGTTGCTACCGCTGAACGCCAATGCGTTTACAAGCGCACCACCTATTATTATTCCGATCGAAGCCATTTATTTCACTATATTAGCAGGTAGAATTCCGGCTTTAATTAGATAATCTCGAGTCGTAACTGCGGCCGCTATATCTACGCCCACTTGCCAGGCGTCTTTCACAGTAAATTCCAATTTGGGAGAAGACCTTCCTAAGACCGCCTTAAGTAGTTGAGCATACCCGATACTGAAACCCGATATCACCACACCGTTATAAAGTGCGTTCACTATCATTTTACCATCTTGTTCAGCCATTGTTATAATTATTGCATATAAAAGGGATCGCGATCAATGTTTAAATGGGGCGCATCCAATCGCGATTGGTGTTTCATAACTGTTTTTGGATGAATTGATGGGGGTTGTTTTCTCGATAAGGATTGGTGTAATAGGGAGTATTTCCACACACACAGGGCACCAACAACTGCCAGACCACCACCAACAACCCAACTCCAATTCGTGAATTGGGGTTCAATCGGATTCGTCCAACCTCGATTGGGTGTTGAGTGTGCTGCCAATTCGTGAATTGGGGGTGTTGTTGCACTCAACACTGTTGAACCCGATTGCTCTGTCTTCAGATGTTTTGTTGTCTCCGTCCCCGATTTCAACGACTGTTTAGCCTCTCGAAGCTCGGCGAGTATTTTATCTTGTTTAATTTTTCGGGTGGCAGCCGCCGCCCGCCCAGCTGCCTGCCTGTTTGGGTTTTTATGTCGTGCAACCCCCAACTCCAATTGCGATTGGGTTGGAGGATCAATCGGAGTTGGAAGTGCTGCAATCGGGTTCGAAATTGGAGTTTGAGCAATCCCTAACGCCGTTGGAGGTGCAATCGGGGATTGCTGTTCCGTCACTCTCACAGGTGTGTCTTGTGTCATCATTTATGATATTAATATTAGGGCTTATAGTTCGTGGGCATATATGTCCAAATTGA